>CAUYQG010153341.1:0-33459 GCA_963574415.1 Tarsius wallacei
TTTGGTAACCCAGAAATGCAATGCTGGGGGCGGAGAGGCCCAGAGTCTCCCCTGGGTTCGTGAGGTCTGTGTTTGCGGTAGGGGTGGTGGCGGACTGTGAACTGTGGACCGCCTTTCCCCCTGCCTCAGTTTCTGCTGTGCAGCGTGAGAAGCCTTTCAGCCCCATCTACTTGGAGAATGGGTCATCACAGGCAAGGCGCCATGTCTGCTGATGGCAAAAGTCCTGCAGCACAGTTAGGCCCAAGACAGGCAGGGATGCAGATGCCTTGTGAGCTGGAAGCAGAACATTCACGGGTCCTGTGACTCCCGGCACCCCTGCTGCCCCCGAAAGGCCTAGCATGTTGCCATGTTCGAATCCAGCAGGGATGGGGCAGTCTCTTCCCTTTGCCTGGATTCTTCCTTCCTCCCTCCTGTTCTCTTACCCTCCATCACCTATCCCCTCATCATTTCCTCATGCCAGGGAGGAGTGACACAGATCAGACTAGCTCCTGGACTCCCTCCTAAACTTGACTCCTGAAGGAGGGGAGACAGTGCCGTTTGGCCTGGGTTGGTGGACCAGACCACACAGGAGAGGCCAGACATCTGCTCTGCACATGGCCTGCCCGGCTTGCCCCCACTCTCCCCCTCCTCCTGCCTGCCCCCACCCCAGAGGAGAGGTCAGAGAGGGGCTTGAGATACTAGCACACTGTCATCCTTGGACACACAAGGCCTGCCCGCCCCTCGCCTGGGAGTGTGCGGGCAGCCCCCAGGACCCCGGAGAGCTCTGAATTGGCTGGTTTCACACACCCCCTGGCAGCAGCCTGCCTGCTGTTTTCCAGATGCCTTTTCCTCTGGCTGGACCAAAGTCTTTAAAAAAGTGACACCTTGTATTTCATTTCACTCCTTTGTCTGAAAAGTCCAAAGACATTTACTGGCGTGAGCGCAGGTGGCTTTATGGGAGCCCATCAAAAAGCGGGGACTGTTTTCTTCATCTTTACGGAGTGGAAAATACAAGCCCGGGAAGGGGGAGTGAGTCTCTGAGCCCACACAGCTCTTCCAAGAAAGAGCGGGAAATCCGTCATGAGCTCTGGTGTCCTGGGGACGTCGGTGCCCAGCCAGGTCACCATGGGGGCCTTGCCATGCCCCAGCACCACAGGACCTGGCTGGGACCCTCGGTGACATGGGGCACCTGGGGACCTGGTGCAAAAGAAGGTGACTCAGCCAGAAATGCAGCAGGGGAGATTGGCCCAAAGGCTTCTCCTGGTGGTTTCTAACTCCTGAAATCGTACTTCCTAGAGGCAGGAGCGCACTTTGAATTGGTGTCTCATAGAATTTCTAGAGAATATTCTCTTTAAGGAATGCTAGTAGGTGTTCCAGTCAAAAGTGGTTTAGGGAATACGATATTTAGGAGTGACTGAGATAAGGTTAAACATAGTTCTTAAAAAGATGTTTCAGTCCTTTCACGTCACAAATCATTATGAATCTCTCAGATGATGTTAGGATGATTCCCAGAAATGTGCCGGAGGAGACTTTGTATGTGGAACTCTGGGAAGCACTGGTATTGGTATGATGAGGCTGGGCTGCCCACAACCCCTGCCTTTAGAAGAAACAGGGAACCTGAGCTCGGGCTGGTGAAGCATCCTATGAGGCCCATTGAGCCTTTCTTTCTGCAACCAATGGTCTGTGTACGCCTCTGCCCTGATGGTGTCATTCACATAGGACTGTTTCTGGTTGGCTCTGCTGCATTGCCATGTCCTCTCCTGTGTGTCTGGTGACGTCTGTAGACCACATCCCTCCTGGGCCATTGCAGAACTGTCTTTTCCTTGTGCTGATGGCGGTGACCAAAATGGTACCTGGAGGCCCTGCAGGAGGGGCAGCGAGCCATGGGCAGTGGCAAAAGGAAACCTCGAGGGTCTGTGCTCTTGACTGTGTTTCTGCAGCTCCTCACAGGTCACCTCATTTCTCTGGGGCTGAGTTTGCCATTTGAAAAAGGAGGGAGCTGCACCAGATGGCTGTCTCTAAGGGTTCTTCTAATGCTTGTTCCCTGGCTCCACACCTCCGCCAGCTGCTCTGATTGTGCCCTCTGATCTTTCTCTTTTTCTGCTTTCAGCTCTTAACCATTGATGATAACTTCTGCGGCCTGGACATGAATGCCCCTCTGGGAGTGTCCGACATGGTGCGAGGCATTCCCGTCTTCACGGAGGACAGGGACCGCATGACTTCTGTCATTGCGTACGTCTACAAGAACCACTCTCTGGCCTTTGTGGGTACCAAGAGCGGCAAGTTAAAGAAGGTAGGAGTGCGGGGTAGCCCTCCCAGTTGTTGTGAAGACAGCCTGTCCTGCTGGGGTGGGGAGTATCTTGCCTTCTTTACCACCGTGGGCTGTGGGCCGGAGAAACGGGTTTGCACACGGGAGGTGTGCAGCTGTTGAGTCATGATTGTTGCTGTATCCTTCTCTGCCTCTGTACTGAGATTGTTGAGGGTGTGGAGGCACCTCTTCCTGAGAGCTGGTGTGTGCATGGCAGGGGTCAGCTGGGCCTCGCTGGTTGCTCTAGGTGGTGCAAGTGGTTCAACTTGGGCTTGTGTCCTTAGGTGAGGCTTTTTGGCATCTGTGTGGCTGGGGAAGGTGGGCAGGAGGAAAGGACATTCCTGCTCCCCTTGTGCCAGCTCTTCTGGATGCCACTCAGGGAATAGATGGAGGAACGTGCAGACCTGCGAGGGTTGCTGATAGAGATCAGAGCCAAATTGCAGGACGAGGACACCACGGGTGTGGTGGGGGCATAGACATGGCTCGTGGAGGGTGGAGTGGTTTGCAACGGGCCCTGACCACTCCTCTGCATCCTCTGCAGGCTGGCAAGGTGTGGGCCCTGGGTAATCTCGGCTTGTCAGTCACGCTAGGTGGTGTCAGTCAAGCTCTGTGCTCGGCTTCTCGTCTCCTGAGTTGGAGCTGGCCTGTAGTGTGCCCTCCTCAGTCGGGCTAATGTATTTCTGAGATGGCGGCAGGAGATCCTACTTTCTGTTGGCCAAAATCACACTTCAGTCCTCTCCTGGGAAACACTGGTGACTCTGTGGGAAGCTCCTGCCTGCCTTATCTCGGCTTTTCTTGGGATTCTCTGGACATGGAGTGATTCAGACTGAGTAGAGGCTCTGCCTGAGGGAGACTGAGCCTTGGTCCCTCTTGGCCCTTTGCTGTATTTCTGGGCATTGGTTCCAGATGGTCACGTGGGGACATTGTGTGTGTGTCTGGAGGACTGTGTCTGTGTTAAATCCTGCTGTGCTGTTTGTGATTTGACATCTCCGTGGAATGGGTTGTGGGTTGAGAATGTAAGTGTGGCGGGTGGGAGGCGAGAACGCTGTGTGTGTAGAGTAATGCTGTGGGCAGCATCTGGGAAAAAAACTGCATGGTCTGCTGAGACGCCATGATGCTCTGCGGGATGGTATTCACCATGTGCCATATGCCCAGTGCTGCCCAGAAAGTGGCGGCCACCTAACTTGAGCATATAGATGAAAAGCAATCCAAGCACTGTCTACACATCCTTGAGAAAAGTATCTCTTGGCTCCCTGCCTTCTTGCAAAGAATAGGGTGAACATCACTGCAGCTTTTCTTTCTCAGACTCCCTGCTGTGAGTTTTGCTCTTGTGTTAAACAGAGTTTCGTGGATGCCCATGAGAAGACACTGTGGGGTGTGGCCTGTTGCCCCCATGTGGCTCCTGTGTCCATCCATCATGGCTTCCCTGGGGCTTCCTCTGTGCCCCCGGTCACATGTCCCTCGGTTGCTGCTGGGAATTCTGGTTGACTTCCCCTCCCTCTGTCTGTGGCTTCCCACTTTGGTGGGTGAGAAGATTAGAGGGCCACACTTGCTGGAATGGTGTCTAAGACGTCCCAGTCTCCACCATGGAGGAATGCGTGAGGTTTCTGGCGGGGACCTTGGGAGCGCTTCTGCTGGTTCAGGTGGCTCAGTGACTCACTGGCACTTGATGGGTCTGGCTTGCTGGAAAAGTGGGTTTTAATGCCAGTGGCAGTGCTGTCTACAATCCATACCTTGAGACCTGCTTCCTTTGCAGTGAGTGGATGTGAAAGTGTGGAAGCCAGCAGCAAGGTGCTGTAGCACTTTTCCAGTGAGCCAGCACTCAGGGCAGTGTAGACCCAGCTTCTGCCGCCCTCAAGATCCCAAATCTCCGAATTTCCTGCCAGTGGCCAGAGTGTCATTTACTTGCTGACAAGGCAGAGTAGACCCTGGATGAGGATGTTTTCATTTTGTATGGAGAGATAGAGTCTCCCTCTGTCACCCAGGCTGGAGTGCAGTGGCACAATCGTAGTTCACTGCAGCCTTGAACTCCTGGGCTCAAATGATCATCCTGCCTCAGTCTCTGGAAAGCTGGAACTACAGGTGCACACCATCATGCCTGGCTACTTTTAGAATATTTTATAGAGTCAGGGTCTTACTGTCTCACTATGTTGCTTGGGCTGATCTTGAGCTCCTTGCCTCAAGCAATCCTCGCACCTCAGCCTCCCAAATCACTGGGGTTACAGACTTAAGCACTGCACTTGGCCTGAATTTTTGTTGTTGGTGGTGGGGGAGGTTATTTTCTGAGCTGGTTGGACAGTGAATGGTGTTACTGAAATAAACATGAAGAGTTCAGTGCACATAACAAACCAGACAGGTATTTTCCTTTAAGGGGGAGGGGAAGACATGTTTCCTGGCCTTGGCTGCCTTGTAAGCCCAAGACAGTTGACTTGCATATTCACAAGATTGGTGTGGGGGTGGGTAGGGGTAGACAGTGGCACTCTCTTGCCTGTGCACGCTAGTCCCCTGACAGCAGTCAGGTGCAGCCTGTCTCGCTGAGTGTGGGAAAAGAACACCCTAGGAGCCTGGGCCAGTGAAGTGCTCAGAAACCAGTGCCCTGGAGCAGACAGGGCAGAGCCCAGAGGTCAACCAGGTGGGCAACGCCAGGCAACGTGCCATACCCACCCAGGAGGCCAGGCTCGTGAACCTCAGGCCAGAAATCTCCATCTCTTACTGAGATAACCCCCCCCAACAACAACAAAAATTCAGGCCAAGTGCAGAGGTGGGTTTCAGGACTGTTAGTTTCAACTGCTTGGGACATTCTGCCTAATTTCCAGAGCAGTAGTGGACTGGCGAGACTTAGACACTTGAAAGGCATGAGTGGAGGGTCAGGTGGGGCATGAACCCTCAGGTCTCCTGGGGATGCCAGGCCATTAGGGAAGTCAGACTCTCTGCCCCATGGGCTCCAAGTGGCAGCTTTTTAATAGTTTTGCTCAGTCCCGGCTCTTGTCCCGCAGACTCAGCATAGCTGGCCCAGGGGACAGTCTGAACTGGGAAAGGAAGGCTGGGCCACTGAGTGTGTTGTTTGAAATAATAAAAAGCAAAAGTGGCCCATTTGTTTATTTTTTCCAAACAATAGAATTCCCTACCACCGCGCCCCTTCCCTTGCAATAACTCCAACTCGCTGTTCCCAGAGGTTATCAAGACCACAGTCACCTTTTGGGCAGGGGCCCAGCCCTGACAAGCTATGGGGCTGCGGGGGGCTGGGGGGAGGTTTTGCTGGAAGTTTTGTGAGTAACTGAGGCCAGGTCGTAAGCAAAATGGAAATCACACAGCCATAATTGCAGAGTTGGCTTCTCTGAGCCCTGTAATAATCTCCTGTGTGCATGAAGGACCTTCAAGATTCTTTGCAGCATGACAAGAGACTTGAAGTGGGGCTGGAGGGGGGTGGGTTGGGGCTCGTGGAGTAAGGGGGTTTGCTGTGGGTTTCAAAGGTCCAGGACTGAGATGGAGCTGTCCATGGCTGCCCTCAAAATTACTGACTTTCCATTTTGTTTGAACGGTGCGGGTCCCAATCATTTGCAACCTTGCCTTTGATGACCATAATTTCACACCTTTAGTGCACACATCACATGAGGCAGGGGGAAAGGGGGTGAGGAAAGTACCAATTTGGATGTCTGTCATGCTCTCTGGTGTGTGTGTGTGTGTGTGTGTGTGTGTGTGTGTGTTGTGTGTGTAGTATTGGCAGCGTCTTCCTGTGGTGAGCACTAAGGGCACGTGTGGTCAAGAAATGAGGTGTATAAACACCACAGTTGCGAGGAGCTGTCTAGGAACTTACACATAACCTGCAGGCTGTTAAAGCATCAGCAGCAGGTAAAAATCACAAGGCAGACACCCTCCTGACTTGCTTTAGTGATCAGCAAACCTAATACCTCTGACCCAAGTCGGGATAGCCAGGTGGGTGCTATCTCAGAAGAATGAGATTTCTTTGCTCAAATATTCCTGCTGCCTCTTGCTCGCTTCTCTCCACCCCTCCCCGCCCCTCTCTCTACCCCCTTCTCTGTCTCTCTGTCCCTTTCTCTCTCCCTCCCTCCCTCCTTCTCTGTGTTTATCTTTGTCTCTCTCCCGCTATCCCCCATCTCTCTATCTCTCTCCCTCCTTCTGTCTCTCCTCTCTGTCTTTCTCTCCCTCCTCCCCTCCCTTCCTCCCTCCCTCTCTCCTTCCCTCCTTCTCCATGTCTCTCTCTCTCTCTCCCCCTCTCTCCCCCCTCATCCCTCATCCTCTCCCTCCCCCCTCCTCTGTCTCCCCGCTCTGTTTCTCTGGCCCTCCCTCCCTCCCTCCTTTCCTCTTCCTCCCTCCTTTTCTGTGTCTATCTCTGTCTCTCTCTCCTTCTGTCCCTCCTGTCTCTCTCTCTCTCTCTTCTCTCTCTCTCCCTCTGGTCCCTGCTTTCCTTTCACTTGGTAATAATTTTTCATGACTGCCTTTCGGCAGTGAGTTACTGCCTGGCATTTGTGGGAGAGACTCATGTTCATTGTGGACCAAAACATCATAAACTTCCACTCGAGGTGCGATTGCTCCTCTCACTCTGTGACTGCATCTTTCCTGGGCAGGTTTGCTGGGTTAAACTGTTCACACCTTGGGCTGAGCACCATGTTTATGTTGGCTACACAGAATGCCGGCTGGCCTACTGTCAGCCTCTCGTGGGCACACACCCGGGGCGTGTGTCCATACCAACCTCAGCCTCTGGGAGGTCCATAGGAGCACGTAACACACATATCATTCTTACAGGGAATTGTCATGCAGGTTCTTTAAATCTTCCTCTTGTTTTTTTCCTTGAGCCTGTTCCAGAATTAATCTGATCATGTTCCTTAGGCCCCAGCACGGGTCCACAAGGGAACCAGCTAGCAGAGGAGTGGGGTGGAGGGAGACCCTGTGCTGGGTGCCCTCCCCATACTGCTTCTCAGGAGCAGATGCCACGTCTGCACAGTGCTTAGGACACAAAGCAACATCAGATCAGAGAGTACAGCCCTACCTCGCTACTTTCTAAATGTATCTGAGAATTCTTTGTAGAATTTCTCTTTAGTTAAAGTGAAACCACTTTAACTAAAAACAAATTCATGCTACATAAAGCTCCCCAGAGGCGTGGGAGTATCAGAAAATTAAATGGAGATATGATGTTGGAGTGGAAATACAAGTTGGGGTAGAGATCCGATGTTGAAATAGAGATACAATGTTGGAATAGAGATACAATGCTGGAGTGGAGATGCAATGTTGGAGTGGAGATAACTGTTAGAGTAGAGATACCATGCTGGGGCAGAGATGTAATGTTGGAACTCCAAGTCACTGGGAGCTTGCCAGGAGGGCAGAGGATGTATGTATTGCTGGGCTGGGTCAGGTACCTTTTGTGCTATGCCTTCCTCAAACCCAAGTGGCTGTGGCTTTGTGTGTGGGTAAGCACAAGCGGAAGGGAGAAGGAATAAGGATGAATTGGTGCTGATCAGCTTCCATCATGGGACAAGTCCATGGGTTGGCTGGGTTTAGTCTGTGTTGTCCACTCCCCGTTTCGCAGATATTGAGACTGCATAGACCTTACCCTGTGGGTTATTTGAAGGGGAGGCTGAGGCCGAAGAGGTTTCAGGTGGAGGAGTCACAGGTGTACCGGCCGCCCGACACAAACACACACATCTCAAGTCTAACCAGGGACAGAGAGGTGTGTTCTGTCATTCACCCTTCTGGCCTGGGAAACCTAAGACTGACCCTTGGGTCAATTTTGCCTAGTGCCCACCCATTCACCCTCCACCTCGCTGTGGTCTCCTCTGCTGGGCCTCAAACACGATGAAGCCCTCGTGTAACTATCCCTTTGATGTAAGGAAACTTTCACGGCCCGATTTCCTTGCCCTTTCCCTTGTCTCACTGCTCGGTCCGTGAGCCCACCCCCCTGCCCTGGGGGACCTTCAAGGGTCCCTCGGAGCTGATCCGCACAGGCCTGGCAGGCATTCTCATAGAGAAGCTTCTGCTGCTGCCAGTGGCTGGGCACCGATGCAGTCTCCTCCTCCTGAGACACACGTTGAGATTCCCGTAAACAGCACCTCGTGAACACTCGTCGTTCCACCTTCCAAATGATCACCGCTAGTGCACAGGATTTAAGGAGATGGTGTTAAACAAGCTTTGCCAATTCAAGATGTATTGATATGTGTGCCACTTTTTGGAATCATATGTGTGTGTGTGTGTGTGTATACACACATTGGTATAGAAAGATCTTGATCATAAATTAAAATGCAAAGGCATTAACATTGAATAAAGTGCTGCAGAAACACCCCAAATCATAGAGCATATTCAGCCAGCTGATCCACAAATGTCAGACACACTGGAGGTATTCATCCAGTGACACATGCAATTGAAGTAAAATATTGTGCTTTACAAGAACATATCATTAAAATGAAAACTAGCAGCATATCAGGAGTCTGGCTATGTAACCAAGACAACAAAGATGGGAAAGGATGAAAGACATGATGTGCCAGGGGTGGGGGGCACAGAGGCAAGACAAGGAAGTGAGCCCCAGCGGCTGGTGGTCGCCTTCTGTGCTTGTACCTGCCAGACTTCAGGTGGGAGAAGAACGGAGACTTGCTGTCAGGGTCAGGGAAGGCTCTCAGTGAGGGCAGGGCCAGGGGTCTTCAAAGCCAGCAATGCTACACCCTCCCAGCCACTGTGATGGAGAGGCCGAGGCAGGAGGGTTGGGTCACAGGCCCCCAGCAGGTGTTCTGATTGAGGTCTGCTTAGAGTCCCTGCTTGTTCTTAGAGGACGTCCAGGGATGTGGCCACAGAGCCTGCTTCTTGGTGATGTCATGGTGCTTTTACTCATAGAAGAGTCTGTGGTGACTTTTTAAAAGTTTTTATTTTTATTTTTATTTTGTCAGGGTCTCATTCTGTCACTCAGGCTGGAATGCAGTGACATGGTCATGACAATCATAGCTCATTGTGGCTTCAACCTCCTGGGCTCAGAAGATCCTTCCTCCTCAGCCTCGCAAGTAGCTGGGACTGTAGGTACATGCCACCATGCCTGGCTAATTTTTTGATTTTGTGTAGGGATGAGGTTGCCCAGGCTGGTCTTGTACTCTTGGGCTCAAGAAATCCTCCTGCCTTGGCCTCTCAAAGCACTGGGATATAGGCATGAGCCACTGTTCCCGGCCCACGGTGACTTTTTAAGAGCTCTCCCAGGTCTCCGACATGCACTTCTCACCTCCCATCCTGGCCCAGGGGACACAGCTGTGTGAGCTGTCTGTTGCTGTACAGCAAACTGCCCCAAAACGTAGAGGCACTGATTGCAGACTGTTTCCGTGGGTCAGGACTCTGGTCACACTTAGCCAGGCCCTCTGGCTCAGGCTCACTCACAGGCTACTGTCAAAGCATTGGCTGAGGCTGCGATTGTCTCAAGAGTCAAGGCCAGCATGCGGGAGGCTCAGTCTCCAGTGTCCCTGCTGAGACTGTTGGCCAGCCTCAGGGCCTCTCTGGAGAAGTCACACAGGCCCCCCACACGGGCAACTTACACAGCCACATAACAGGGTAGCTGGCTTCTCAGAACACGGGCTGAGAGAAGGAGGGAGCCATAGGAGAGTTGAGTGAGAAGCAGCCTTTACTGGGCAGAGCCTGATTCAGACGTGATGGCCGGGTCCTGTTGCCGATTCTGTCTGCTAGAAGCTGAGCACGGAATCTAGCTCACACTCGGTCCAGGGCTCCATGGGGCATGGGTACCAGGAGGGAAGTCATGGGGGCTGTGCTAGGGGCCACCTGTCACACAAGGGCTCTGTTTCTGGGTCACTGAGGGGCCCTGAGCCAGCCCTTCTAGACTCAAGTGCACTTGAGCGGGTGGAAGAGGCCCAGCCTTGCTCAGGACAAAGGGGCCTGAGCATTCAGTCCTGTCATCTGCCTTCTGGAGTCCATGATTGCGCAGACATGTGAGAGAATCTGGAGGACCAAGCGGCCTCCAACCCCACAGGACCAGGGCGAGAAACCTTCCTCAAGGAAGGGCTTAGACTTGGAGTCAGTGATTGATGAGAAGTCTGTGGCCCGCAGAGTCCCCGTACCTCCTGACCCGGGCCTCTGTGAGGAGGCCCTGATCCTCAAGAAGGAGTCCATTTCCTAGTGATTGGGACTGGCAGGAAAGAGGAGTCCCTTTCCTGTTGATTGGGGCTGGCTATGGAGGAAGCCAGTATGCTTTGACTATCCTGAGGGGCAGGTATTTTTCTAGGTGCTTCTTGCACGCTACATACTTCGATGGTCGTATGCAGTCCTCAACATCTCTTTTTGGGGTAAATATTGCAACCTTCATTTTGCCCATCAGGAAAGGGGCTGAGTGACTCCCAGAGGTCACATGATCTGATCCAAGTTTGGCCATGGGCCCCTTCACAGACCCCACCTGCGACCTTCCTCCCGGGCTGAAGGTTGCTTCGCCTGCAGGCTGTGAGAGCAGGTGGCCCCACCTCCTGTCCTGGCCAGGTGCCTGTCATCCAGATCTTCCTTCCATCCCTGCCCTGGCTTAGGCCTCTGTGTGCATGCTGGGAAGTGAGACTCAGTTTCCTGTCTCTAGGCACTTCCCTCTTGAATTCACCCTGTGAAGTGCAGCAGATCCAACTTCCTAAAGCAACTCCAATCCCTCAACCTTGTGGTTTAGAAAAACAAACGTGAACCTGCCTCCTACACCCTCACTTGACCCTGTGCCTGTGGCCCAGCCTGCATGTGAGAGGTCCCTACACACTGAGGATGACACACTGAGGACACAGGCCTTCAGCCATGACAGGCTTCCCCAGCCTTCACATTGAAGTCCTCAAAGGCCTTGGCTGAACTTAAACACCAAGGGAGGGGCTCCCCCTGAGAAATGACAGAACTCCCACCTCTGTGGCCACTCCTGCATCACCAGTCTCACGCCATGGAGCACTCGTGCCAGAGCATGGGTCCTACAGCCAAGCGGAAGGCAGCTGTGGCGGGGGGCGGTTCTGGGATGCGACAGGCAGTGCTTTCCTACTTGCCCCTAACCTGCTGCCTGAGATGGCCCACAGCCTCTCTTTGTCTCATCTTTTCTCACTGGGAGTATGCCCTCAGCACTGAGCATCACGGTTCTGGTGCTAACTGTGGTGGCAGGTCACCAGAACCTTGTCCTCACTTGCTGGGAAGATGACTGCTTCCCCAAGTCAGACCACCACTGCTTTGGAAGCATGCTAGAGTCCAGGACCTAAGTTCTGCCATCTCTTTGTGACCCCTGGCCCCTTGGAGCAGCTTCCTCTCTGGCGCATCAGCCTTCTTCTCCATCTGAACATCTGGCTCCATGCCCCAGCCTCTGGGCACATCTCCATCCATTACCTGCTTCCCTTCCTCTGCCTCTCAGCTCCTGCTTCCTTTTTCCTGTCCTGACGTGGTGGTGTACCTTTAACTCTCCGAAGTCACGCCCATGCGTAGTGTCGGGACCAACTCTTGCGTGCTCAGGACCACCACGGGGTTAGGAAGGCCTGAGGCTGCACTGGCGCCACTTGTCGTCTGTAGATCATCGGGGACTTGAGGGAACTGTGTGATTGGATGGAAGTTAAGGAGACTGCAGTTGAGACGCACAGAGTTCTCTATATGAGGAGGGACCCTCCCCCAAAAGACAGAATCATCTTTTGGAGGGCAGCCCCTTATGATATAGTCTTCCCTGCTAGATGAGTATTCTAGGAACCTGTCGGCATCTGTGGACCAGCCAGCATTGTTGCAAGAGGCTGCGTTCAGCTTCAGTGGATATTTTTTTTGGAGATTTTTTTCAACACTTTGCCCATTTCATGATGGGTGATTGATGAACACACCTGCCCACACCGCACTGAGTGTTCAGTGGTTTTTGATAAAAAATGGCATGATCCTCAGGCCCCATCCTCACTATTCACCTGATCTCGCCCTGAGTGACTCTCTTTTTTGTTTCCGCGGATGACAAAAGTCCTCCAAGGGAAATGTTTTGCTGATATGGAAGAGGAAACAAAAATGGCAGAAGCACTAAAGGAAGCATCCAAATGGATGAGTTCAAAAATGGTTTTGAGCAGTGGAAAAAGTGTCTTGACAGGTGTATTGCATCCGACACAGAGCACTTTGAAGGTGACTGAAGTGAAAACATTAAGAATAAATGCACGATTTTTTATAGATGAATTTCACTCTTTGACCCCCCCTCACACAGCCCGGTGCCAGCTGGCATTCTCTCTGTTGCTCAGTGCAGCACCCGGGGCTCATGATGTGGAGGAGAAGACCCTCCTTTCACCAGTGTTATGGCACAGTTGGGTAGGGTGCCCATGTGTGTCCCCTGTGCAGAGGCTCACCAAGAACCAGGTCTGTGAGAGGAGGAGTTGGCTCAGAGCCACCTCAGATCAGACCATGTGACATCTGGGGAGTCACTCAACCCCTTTCCTCGTTGGCAAAATGGAGGTGTTAATATTTACCTCCAAAAAAAAATGTTGAGCTGCCCATTGAAAGTAGACTGTATTAAGAAAATGTGGTACATATACAAAATGGATTATGCAGCCATAAATAAGGACAAAATTATGAACTTCACAGCAACTTGGATGGATCTAGAGTCTATAATACTCTGTGACCTATCACAGAAACAAAGAACTGAGTACCACATGTTCTCACTCATAAGTGAACCCTGAACAATTATCATAATACTACAAGAAAGGGATCGGCAGTAGTGGGAAACTGCAAGGGAAGGCAGTGAGGGGGCACACTTCATCAATGAGGGTAGCTGATCTCAAACCAGGTGATGTGGGGACCAAAGTGAGGCCCAAACTTTACCTGTACAATGACCATTTGTATACCTAACCCTGAATTGCTCCCCACGTCTTTAAAATAAAAATTTTATAAAAATACTAATTCATTAAAATTAATTATTCATTTTCTCCCACGTCAGATTTGAATAAAACTATACCATCTCATTGAAATAGCAAAGAAATGCTGAGGATTACATATGATCACCGATGTTCATGACCATCCCTTCCTTGGGGCTGCCCTCTGGCCACTGGACCTTCTTACATCTCCAGTGCCTTACCTGGTCCCAGTTTTTCTCCTGGGACCTCCTTGAGTGCCCTTCCAGAATGTTTCTTCCCTCCTGGAGAAGGCTCATGAGGCTTTGGAGGCAACGGGCTTTGTTTCTGCTTAAGCCTACACACCTCCTTGCCAAGAGGTGTGTCTGTTGGAATGTGCTCCAAGACAGCTGGAGGGGAGAGGCCAGTGTGATACTGGAACCACCTGCTGCCTTGCTCTCCTCCTGTATCCGAAATGAAAGCCCAACCCCACTGGTCCCAGGGATTCCCCTGGGGGTTTCAGATGCAAATAACCCTGTCAGACCCCTGGCGGGAATCTACCCAGGGTCATGTGGGCTTCTTGAACATGTCATGAGTTTTGCTAACAATGAAGGTGGCTAGCTCTTTGAGCCCACTCTTAAAGATGTGTATCAGATGTTCTTCCCCCTGGTCTTTCTGCTAACAGTCTGATGTCTCCTCTGGGAAGAGTTCTGCTCTAACCCTTCTTCTCTTCCTTCCCTCCCAGAGCATAGGATTTATCCATGATTTCCCACTGGAAACAGGATTCCTCACTACAGGTATTTTTTTAAAGTAGCATGTAATTATAACCACATCTTAAATGCATTGGGTTAACATACATAGAATATTTCATTTAATCTTTATGATCAGAGTTGTTCTGAGCCTTCCCCCAGACATATCAGAGTTGGAGGAGAAAAATACGTGTTAAGCCTCACTGAGAGTATGCCTCTTTCTGAGATACAGAGAGGATTAATCAGGTGGGATTGGCCTAGGGATCCCAACTTGCCCCTTGTTGACCCTACACGCCCTCAACTGGGTGGAGCTGGTGTGGCAGCTGGGGACTCTACATGCTCCATGACCTGGGCAGGGCCATGGGTGAAGGGATGTGGGTCGTACCTATGGCCTCCCTGCCTTAACTGGGCCATGGGCAAACTCAGCTAATGGAGAGGTCATGGGTTTGGGGGCAGGAAACGTGGATTCACTGAAGGAAGCAAATGAGTCTTTCTCTAAAATGAAGAATTATTTTCTAAAATGGATAGCCTCATAATGTATTCATCTTATCAGTTGGGGTTTTTACTGAGTCACATTTTGATTACCCATAAATTATGGGCAATGGAAGCCTTCAGCATTGAAGGCTGAGCTGTTTTTCTGAAAGGAATTGGTTCATATTCTTCACATAGAAAGTACATACAGTTTATGAATAAAACTGGTGTGTTGGAGCTTCTTCCCAATCAGACTGCAGGTGCCCAGCAGTCCCACGCTGGAGATCAAGGTGCTAAATAAAAATATGTTGAAGATTGGTCACTGGGGCTTAGGGTCTTATAGTGCCTGTGTGTGTGTGTGTGTGTGCGCGCGCGCGCGTGGGCTTATCAGCTAACGTGGGCCAAGTTATGGTGCAGTAACAAACAACCCCCAAACTGAATGAACTTAATTTACAGTGACAACAAATGTTCTCTGCAAACCATGTTCACATGCACCCTGGGTTGGCAGCAGCTCTGCTGAAGGGCAGCCCCTGCCTGGGACGTGCCAGTCTCATGACAAAATGGAACAAGGGATGGCAAGTCCACGCCATGACTGTTCAAGTTCCTGCTTGGCGGTGGCACATGTCACTGCCACTCCCATTTTTTGGCTCAGCCAGACTGAATGGTGTGAGGAGTGTTATCCTGCCCCCAGGAAGGGGCTGGAGTGTGTAGGGGTAGGGAGGTGGGGGAGAAAGGAAAGCAAGATTTTGCCTGTGATTTTGTCCATGTAACTTGCCAGAGGATTATTATTGCAAAACCAACATTCATGAAGGAAGATGCTCTTGGTCGTCTGTAGTGTGCTAGGTGTTTCTTGACTTGAAAAACTTATGGTTTCTTCTTGCTTAATATTCAGAAAAATGTGCAGAAGATATAGGATATGGCTTTTATGTCTTCAACTCCAGATGTGGTGCTGGAGATTTTCAAAAAAGCTAAATCCCCTCTCAGATTTTCTTGTGATTTACTTTTTTAAATCCTAAAACAGAAGCTGAAATTGTTCATTTTCTGTCATTAGTCGGGCCCTGGATGTTTGTATCTCCCCGAATGTGGTTTTCCACAAGAGTGAGGCACTTTCTACTTAAACACCAAGATTAGATTGTGCTCAGCAGATGTCTCTTGGATAATTGAATTATCCAAATTTATGGAATCATTTCTCTTACCTATAATTAAATAGAGCCTTCAAAATCAATTTCCCCTCAGCAATTTAACCTATGAAGATTCCCCCACTTTCCCTCTGAGCCCACTTTGCTTACCATGAATTCCCCAAATTCACGCTGAACACAGGGAAGATGTCACTCTTGGAGCCTCATTTCTCAGGGCAAGGAACCCCATGCTAGTCCCTGACTCTTGATATAAGCCTCCTTGTCAGGATTCCTGGCCAGCCTGCTCCTTTCTGGGAAAGGCAGGTGATGGGCAGAGTTGGATTCCCGAGTGGTGAAAACCATCCTGCAGACTGGTTTAAAAACACTGACTTTTAGCTTTCAAAGTCATTTTGTGGATTGCCAAGTTCTGGGCCAGCAGGTCTTGAACTTGTATCATGCTAATGACACATGGGGAAGCGTTGGTCGTCCATGCCTGGGTACCATGGTATGTATTTTCATAGCAGCAGCAGTTGTGAGGACCTTGGTGGTCACACAGACTGGTAAGGAGTTGGCTGGCTGCAGTGATGCTGGAGGAGCCCTCTGACTCTCCCAAGCTCTTTACTGTCTATTTGCAGGTGGATGAGACACAGAACCACATGTACATGGCCGTGTGCCTGCTTCCTGTGCTCACACTCAAGTCATAAACACACACACGTTTCCTATTCATGCACATGGCTGTGTTCACCCACGCATGTGGTGCCCACACATGCATTAGGCACCATGCATGCACGAGGTGTCACGCATGCACGTGGTGCACATACATACATGCTGAGAGGGGCCGGCCGAACCTCCTCTGCGCTCAAGCCAGGCTTTGCCCTCTTGCATGGAGCCTCCACCTTCCCCATGTTCTCTCTGGGAAATTAGCAGCAGACCATCTAATCAGTTTACCCCTGACTCGCCCACTTCGGCTTCCAGATGATGACAGAGTGGAGCTATTTAGCTGTCAAGTGCTCTGACAGTTGCCCAGATGGACAGCGTCTCACCCATCAGAGTGTTGCTTTCTCCTCCGGGTGTGGGGTAATGAGTCTCCCAGTTGCTTTTTAAAGTGCTTCTTGCATCTGCCTTTAATTTTACTTTTAATGCCTCTTGCTCGTTGACCCTGCTTCCCGGCAGCTAGCCCAAGTGTGATTCCCATAATTAGCTTAGTGATAATTTAATCTCTCTGCTTCAAATTTGATTGTTTCAGAGGGACTTCGGTATGAGGACAAGAGAAAGGGGACCTTTGCTCCTTCCTTGACTGGTGCTTTTGTCTGGATTCTTGCTCTGACCAGGGGCAGGGGGAGAAGGAAGCAGGGGGCTGGGGGACACAGTGACAGAGCAGCCCGGGGCATCGTGGGTAGCTTCTGAGCAGGAAGTCCATTTCTCCCTCTGGCACTCCCTTTCTTATAGGGGGTTCCCTTTCTTTTTCCTCATTTCCCCCCAAAGCATGAAGGCATGTGAGTGTGGATACACAGGGAGCTTTGAGATGCTCGGGGGAGGGGCAGCTCGAAACTGGGAAAACAAGATGCTTCCTCCAGTGGTCATGGCAACCATTCTCTCAAGCCCAAGAAGGCGAGGAGGAGCCGGGAAGCCACCGAGTGCCCCCCTGCTGCCTCCCACGCGGCTCATAGGCATCCTGCAGTCTTCATGCCCCAGTGTCTGCCTGTGTCTGTCCCTGGCACATTCCATGGCTCCTAATTTGGAACAGTCAGACACAGGTATGGTTGCTTAAGACGTTGGGACCAAAAGCTGGGAGACCGCACCTTTGCTGCTGGCTGCACTTCCGGTTTGAGACAGAGTGTGTGTCTACGTGCATTCCCCCTCTTGAGCAACGAGCATATGCATGGCTGCATCCTCCGTCCTTCCTGCAGGCAAGCTGAGGGTAATAGGACCCTGCGTCTCCAGAGCATACTTTGATTCACCAAGAGGAAATAAACTAACAGAAAGGGTGAAGATGGTGAGGACTCATATGACGTTCTGTGGTTAGTCAACTTCTCAGAAGGGTCTTCAGACTCCATGGGTGTAACCAAGGCAGGTGGAAGTGCAGAGGGCTGAGGGTCTCCCAGTGGAGCTCCAGGGGAGACTCCAGTGCTCCACATGGATGCACCAGCCAGTCCTGCTGGGATGTCATCGTGTGTGCTGGTGCCTGTGCCAGTGCCTGTGCGTGTGTGCAAGGTATCTCTGGAAGGACTTCAGGGATCCCAGTGAAGAGGGCAGAATGACATCCATCAGAGCCTCCTCGGCTGCTCACTGAGTCCCTGCTGAATATGGGATGCTGTGATTGAGTGAATAACCTGGGTTAGAGGAAGTCGGGACAGGCAGGGCACGCTCAGCTCTGCAAAACTTAGGTTCCCTCTCGCCACTTCCTACAGCCTGGAAACAAGGTTTTTGATTTATGAGCTCACTTTTAATTTAAAAAAAAGCAGGAGAAAAAAATCTCATGTTGTCTTTACAGGATAGGTTGTTCACAATCTCAGCTAATTTCTTCCCCAGATACCCCCGTGCTACAGGTGGTATGTGCTTATGTGTGTGTGATCTGACCTTGACCTGCTGCTGTGGGCCTGACCTCTGCACGCTTCCTTGCTCCCATAGCCAACCCTGCCTCTGTGTTTTGGGCCCGGCTGTGTGGTCCTAACAGCAGCCTCTAGGTGCTTGTCCTTGTCCCATCTCTTGGCATTTCTGTCTGCAGCACTCTCTCAAGTCTTCCCTTGAAGTTCCATTCCAAGTTGCTGTAGAAGTTTCTTCCCTTTAGCCACAGTAATGTTCACACTGTCTTTGGCAGGAGATTTTGTTTTGGTGGTGGCCTGGAATTCTCAGGAAGTTTTGATTTCTCTGATGGACCTGGTTCCCTTCCCCAGACTCTTCCCAGGACAGACTGCACCAGCCTCCCAGTCCTTGTCCTCTGGGAGGTGATCTTCTCTAATGTGACTGAAACCACCATGAGAGTGGCCCTGGTGTGCTTGGAGGGACATCTGGCCTTTTTTATGTGACAATATTTACTTAACCATCATCATCCATCACCTTCATCTGTGTGATACGGACTGCTCTTGTCATGGGTCCTGCCTTCTGGAGGCATCTGTGCTTATTTGACATTCAGAAACGTATTTCTTTCTTGTTGTGAGGTGTCAAGTTCATTTTCTTAGTTATTTCCACACCTTAGTTCATCTTGAAGGTCTTTGGGGTGCTGCTAATTGGCTGCAGAAGCATGAGCCAGGGTTCTCAGCCCGTCCCCTCCCCCTACTGCCCTCTTGGGCTGCTCTCGGGCTGCATTGCTGGAGCGGTGGTGGCCTCTTTACTACAGAAGCAGGAGGGAGACTCTGACCATGAAATACACAGAAACACCTCAGGGGACTGACCAGCCAAAGGTCCAGAGAAGAAAGTCAGAAAACCAACTATGGTGTCACAGAGAGGTGGCTCGAGCCAGTGGCAGGACTTGGTGACAGGTTCTCATCCTTGTCTGCCTCTGCCTCACAGCCAGGGACAGGGCCCCCGCCCCCTTGGGCAGGGCTCTGGTCTTATTTGCAACAGACACAGAGGGAATGCATCCAAGCCCTCCTCTGTCCCCTGCCTGCTGCTGCCTGTGTAAATACTCTGCCACAGATGTGGACACGAGGGGAGGAGCCAGAACTCCGCCATGAGAACGTTTGCTACCCTGTGCCACTGGTCCCAAACTAGCATGTCAGGATCTGTAGACTGGCTCTCAAGCTCCAGCCGACTGTGCCTGGGGTCTCGGGGACCTTGGGGGGTAGGCCAGCCATACCCCAGACCTCCCAGCCTGCTCCCTGCCAGCCACGCCCTGGCCATCACCTGTACCTGTTTCCTGGTCACAATGCTTCTTTTTGGCAAGTGGAGGGAGGGACCCCACGTCCTCCACCTGCATCATGGGGCCAGCAGTGACGTTCACTTTCCAACTTGTTCCCTGAGCTCTGGGGCTGCTCTGTAAGATAAGATCACCGGTGCTAAATGTGTCTCTGCTGCCAGCCTGGAACCAGGTCCCAGGGCCCCGGCAGGCTTGGGACATGGTCAGCTGGCTTCCTGCCTCTCCCCTTTCAGCTCACAGATTCCCTGTTCTATAAATTTGCTTCTGTGTCTGAGAAGAAGGTAAGAAGATGATCATCACAGGGGAAGCAATGGTTGATAGGAAAGGTCTGGCAAATATAGATAATTTATGTTCTTGGACAACAGACCACAGCAAATTGGGAAACAAAATCGAATAAGAAAATATTCCTGAGCCGGGAAAGATCTAGATGTGTATGCTGAAAGATTTCCCTAGTCCTCAAGAAAAAGAAATGAGATGTGTAAAAAAGTATCAGGAGTTTTTTTTAATTTTCATGATAAAAAAGCAAGTTTACAGGAAAATAAGTTGAACTTGAAGAGGAAAAAGGTGGTCTCAGATTCCTTAGACCTCTGAGGCTTGTGAAAAAGAATGGAGCATGTTTACAAGCAAACCCGACAGTGTTTCCTGCTGTGTCCAAGTTCCAAGAAATTATCTGTCAAAAAAGTGTTTTGGGGCTAGGCGTGGTGCCTTATACCCATAATCCCAGTACTTTGGGAGGCTGAGGCAAGAGGATGGCTTGAGTCTAGAAGCTCAAGACCACCCTAGATAACATAGCAAGACCTCATCTCTAAAAAGAAATTCAAAAATTAGCTGAAGGTGTGGCACACAACTGTAGTCCCAGCTACTCGGGAGGCTAAGGCAGGAGGATCAGCTGAACCCAGGAGGTGAAGGCTGTGGAGGGCCATGATCATGCCACTGCATTCCAGCCTGGGCAACAGAGTGAGATTTGGACGTTTAAAAAAAGTGTTTGGGACTTGTGTTTGTTCAATCAAACAAGTTTATGAAATGCAGCAGTGTGTCCTCTTTTGGGCAATTAGATGAAGCACATTCAAGGTATTTAAAGTTTCTTAAAAATCCAGTTTGGAGAGCCTGCCTGGCTGTGATGTGAATGTCATACCACTTCTTGTTTGTTCCTGTGTGTATGGACGCTGGCATGGAGAGTGACTGGCTGGCGATCTGCAGGTCCACAGCCAGGGATGCAGGTGATGGGGGCACTGAAGTCTAAAAGAGCACCCTCCTCCTCTCACTCTAAGGCATCTGTGGCCTCTTGTTCTGACAAGACAGTTTGGGACCTGAAGAGCCCCCGGAATTAGAAACAAGAGTTGGGAGGCCATGAGGGAGCTGAGGCCATTGGAACCTGGAACTGGGGAGGGGACAGGCAGTCATTCTCCCGGCTGCTGGTGAGGGACTGGTGAGGCGCCGGGGCCAGGTGGCCCACAGACATGATGGGTGAGGCTGGCAGACACCTTCAGAGAAGCCAGATCATGGAGGGACAAAGGAAGGGAGAGGCAGACACCAAGCCAGGGGCCCGCAGTGAGGTCACCTCCTGTGGCTACTCTGACAGGTGACTATGGGCTTCTGACTTCACAGCCCAGATCATCCCTCAGGTCTCTGACTTGGAAGTCTGATATGGGTCTCACTGGGCCAAAATGAGGTACCAGCCAGGCTCTGTGCCTTCTGGAGGTCCATGTCCTGTCTCTTCCAGCTTTTAGAGGCTGCCCACAGCTTTTAGCCATGGTTCTTATCCTTAATCTTCAAAGCCAGTAGTGCTGCGTCTCTCGGACCTTCCTTCTGGGGTCACGGCCCCCTCTGGCCACAGCTGGGAAAGTCTCCCTGCCTTTTAGGACTCCTGTGATTTGAGCAGGCCCACCTGGATAATCCAGGCTTACCTCCTCATCTCAAGGTAATTTATGACACCTGCCAAGTCCCTTTTCTATACATGGTGGCATTCACAGGTTCTGAGGATTAGGCAGCAATGTCTTTGGTGGAGGGGTGGGTACAATTCTGCCCACCAAATGTGGAGATTCCTCTAAAACATCTACACAGTTGTTGGGGATAGGTAGAGGTCACAGCTTTGGGGGTGGGTGGCATTTGGGGACCATATCCAAAGAGATGATGCAGATATCTTTACAAAGATGGAAAACCCCGCTGAACTTGGCCGCAGTTCCCAACTAGAGCAATCCGAGTCACACAGAGTTAGGAAAGGCTCCCATGTTCCTGGCCCAGCCTGCTGCATGGGTCAAGGTCACTGTCAGCTCTCCCTCTTGGACACTGACCGAAGGGGGCACCTCTGTCAACTTCTCAGTGTCATTGGCTTTACTTGAGGTTTCATTCTATAGAGTTTCTTTCCCTTGGTTTCAGAAGAGCTTTTGGCATAAAGAAACTTCTGCAAAGCTCATCTTTGTCTTGATTTGACAAGGCAAACAGGTTTTTGGTCATGTTGGCATGTGAAGTGGCTTCTGGAGCACAGGGAGAAGGTCTGGGATGGAACCTTCCAGCTTGCGGGACCGGTTGTGACCACTGCCAATGTGTCACCTCCCCAAAGGGAAGTGAGACATGGTGGCCCCAAATCCAAGAGGGCTTGGGTGTCATGTTTACCTATTCCAAAAACATCTGCCAGAGGTCCAGCAGGGAGAGACATGGGTTTATTAAAACTTTAGAGAGGCACCGGCAGGGGCAAGTTGGTGAAGGCAGGTCACACCTTGGGCAGTCCAGTAAGTCCCCTGCATATGAAGGAGTTCTGTTTCGAGTGCGTTCATAAGACTAATTTGTTTGTAAGTCCAACAGAGTTAGCCTAGGTACCCAACTCACACAGCTGCATAGTGCTGTACGGTAATAGGCTTATAATACATCTCCCATGAATAATACATAAAAAACAAAGAAAAACCAAACTGTATTATACAATAAAGTACACAAAAGCACAGCCCCTTGTAGAGGATGCACACATGTGACAATGTACACCACAATCACTTGTGTTACTGGACATGTGAATGCATGCTTGCATCATTGAAAGTTCGAAACTTGTAGGTTCATGTATAGGGAACCTACTGAAGAGCAAACAGTTTTAT
Source organism: Tarsius wallacei (assembly GCA_963574415.1). Lineage (NCBI taxonomy): Eukaryota > Metazoa > Chordata > Mammalia > Primates > Tarsiidae > Tarsius > Tarsius wallacei. The sequence goes on from CAUYQG010153341.1 coordinate 22,364, forward strand.
AATCAGTCAAGTTCATCATTCACATTCTTATTTGGTGTTTACAATGACATTGATCAAGAGCAGTGACCGTATTGCTCTCAGCCTTGCTTGGTCATCTGCATCCTGTTACTCATGACTGGGACTACGCACACATTGCAGAGGCCAACCTTGGCCAGAGGCCACTCCTGAGGGAGGGGCAGGGAGAAGCCAGGTAGGGGAAAACAGCCCATGTCCAACAATACCTTGCAGGGAGTCACCTTGACCTCAGTTACTGGTTAGGCTCGTGCTTGTGTGTTTTGTTTGTGCTTTCTTCCTGTATTTCTTGGCACCACTGCCATCTTCTCCTTAACATTGACTGTTGAGCAAGATGTGATTTTAGGCATTGCGAGATGGCCCAATAAGGGATAATGGTCTTTCTATTCTTGGAGATTTTAGGTAGACAGAGCAAGTTAGGATTGACTGACCCTGAGAAATCACAGAGGCGTTCAGATGGAGGACCACGGGCCATGTCCTGATTGGAAGGGCGTGTTCTCTGCTTGGCTGTGCAAAGTTCCAGGCCTGAGCCCTGTAAGGAGTAGACACAAACTTCCAGCCGCTGGGTGAATCGTCCACTGAGGCTGGTTCTGCTGCAACGGTGGAAGTCACTTGTAATCAGTCAGGCTGGGGAGAGGAAGAGGATGGAAGTGAGGAAACAGCCAGCGACTGCTCCGTGCTGGATCTCATGCTGTGCATGGGTTCAGGCTAGGCCCTCACGGTGAATGTTTTTGCTCCAATTTGCCATAAAGAAACTTAGATCCAGGGAGATGATGCTCTTGTTCCTCCACAGACTCTCAGACTGATACCTCATATTACATCATCCGCCTCTATTTTTATGGACCTAAAAGACTTTTTAGGGGGTGGGGGCGGGGTTCTGTGTGTGGTTCGGAGCTCAGCTTCTTTTCCCCACCAAATCTCCAGTTTGGCAGGGGTGAGTTTGGGTTTGCGTGGGCACTGAGGCTGCAGAGAGGAAGCATGTGGTCCCAACATCTCGGGGAGCATGCTTCTGAGCACTGTGTAGGGCATGTCTGAGCTTCAGGGAATGGGTTTTTTTCTCTCTGGGGCTGCTGGAATCCCTAGACTCTCACTGCATGTCAGTTGGGCCTGTGAGAATAAACAGCTGACACATTGCATAACTCCTTTTCTCTTCGAGTGTGTGTGTATAACAGTATGTGCGTAAATATAGTGTGTGTATGCTTGTGTGATGGTGGGAGTGGGGGTTGTTTCTGGAAAAGTCGAGGAGGACCTGCCTGCTGTGTCTGAGGTATTCCAGGGCTTTCCTTCTGCAGAAAGAGGGAGGGAGATCACAGAGGTGTGACTTGCACTTCGATGGCCTCTTCTGTTCTTTAGCCATAAGGCTGAGACTTCCACGTCTGACCTTCACTCTTGGGATGGTTGACATGAGAGTTTTTCCCTTCCGCATTCACTGGGATTGACTGTGCAAGCCAGTAAGACTATCAGGAGACATTGTGTAGAATGCGTGTGGCTTACGTATAAACATCCACTTACCAAATGGTTAACGGGGACATTTCTAAGTTGTGTCTTTTAGACATGAATTTTATTTTAAGATTTCCATTGTACTTTGTGTGTGTGTGTATCAGTCATGTAAAGCCTTGACAGTCTGAGTGTAAGATTTTTCTGTCTGTTGTAACCACTCGAGGCTTATCTTAGAGCCAACTGATACCACACCGCTGCCTCTGCACCACTTTTTCCAGAGTTAAGGATGAGGAGGGGCTCTTTCTAGCTTGGTCACACCATGACTGCTTGGGGGCATATACCCAGGGAGCTGGCTGGAGTGGTGCACCCCTGTGTGCTCGTGTGTGCAAGCCGTGTGCATCATGATAGAGGGGACAGGTGTTTCATTAATCTGAGAGATTCGGCACATGCTGGCTTTCCAAAGGATCCCGCAGCTGAAAAGCTGCCTTCCTAAGCAGTGCTGTCACCCAGGGAGGGTGTGTTTTACTGCTTGGACACTGCTGCCCTGAATGACAAGGTTATCTGACGTATTAAAGGGCCTCTGACACAATTTCTTCCACACAACCTATGGGAGTGTTCTCCAGGACCATCATGGGCACAGGCCGGGTATCTGGGACCCAGGCTCACTGCCTACTAATTTTGTGACCCTGTCAATGACTTTGCCCTCTGTGTGTGTGTGTTAATTTCCCTACTGGGAAGCACACCCTTCAGGAAGTCCTTGGCAAGTGCTGAGGTGAGTGGACCCATTTTCAGAGCCCAGGACGGCTGGGCCACGTTGTCTGAAAAGGGATAGTCACAAAGCCAAGGTATTTCACATGTCCCCTGAGAGGGACAGCCGACAGCTATGGCCTATGGCCTCAGGCAGAACCCAGGGCTCCTGCCTCATGGGTCACCTTGGCAACCAGAGTGCATGGCCGGAGCCCATGCCCTTCCTGGTGTAGGTCATCTGCTCTCACACCTCTTTTGGCCCCGAGACTTGCCAGCTGCAGAGCTGTGGGCTGGCCCCAGGGAAGTGGACCAGGAGCACCTTGTCTTGTGACTTGATCATGCAGGAGATGATCTGTGGACTCCCGTGCCCCTTCCCACCAGTGACCCCTCAGACTGCCCTGCACTTTCCTGTGTGTGAAGCCAGCAGCGGACAGTTTACCTGACAGGGCAGCATAGCGAGTCACTGACGATGATGGTGACCAGTTAAGATGTGGTGAGAGTGGGAGTTTCTCCAAGATGTTAGAAAACGTCGCATACAGTTAACCTCTCCTCCCCACCCCCAGGAGTCTCCTGCTAACTGCCCAGAAAGCCCGAGAACCTGTGAATAGGTGGCTGCAGCTATGGGCAGAGTATTTAGGCTGCTTCCCCCTCCCCTCCCACTTCTTTCTTCTTTGTTCTTTCCTACTTCTTTCTCCCCTCTCCCTTCTCCCCCTCCCCTTCCTTCTCCATTATCATCATCATCACCGTCATCCAGACTGGAGTGCAGTGGTATGATCATGGCTCACCACAACCTTGAGCTCCTGGGCTCAAGCGATCCTCCCATCTCAGCTTCCCAAGTAGCTGGGACTAGAGGCATGCACCACCATGCCTGGCTAGTTTAATTTTTTTTTTTTGTAGACATGAAGCCTTGCTATGTTTCCTAGGATTGTCTTGAACTCCTGGGCTCAAGTAGTCCTTTTGCCTTGGCCTCCCAAAGTACTGGGATTACAGGTGCAGGCCACCATGCCTGAGACATGGCTCTGCAAATCCACTAAAAGAACACAGAGGGAAGCTTAGGAACTGCTCAAGAGAGAAGAGAGGTGCACGTGGGAGTGGAGGAAAGGCACCTGGGAGGGTTGCTGTGGAGAACGGTGGTGCACATCCCACTGCCTCGTCAGACCTTCACCCATAACCTGTCTGTGCTCCTCAGCAGGGGTGAACCCCTGGGGCTCCCTGGGAGGAGGGTTCCCATGACCACTCCGGCCAGTGCCTGTGGTGGGCTTCCGGGTGTGGCTGCTGCTCTGCTCTGTGTGATTTGCATCTGTGCATCCCTTCCTTCCTCAGAACAGCCCTACAAAGCGGACACTCTTGTTATTGCCAAGGACACTCGAGGACACTGAGGTCCAGAGAGGTGACAGAGGGCAGCCACGGCTGTGAGTTGAAGGCTGTGGAGGCAGGGCTCGAATGCAGGTTTGGGCTCCAGACCTGGAGTGTCCCCATCACGCCCTGTTGAACCAGGCTGAGAGTGTCCACAATACCCGAGACCTGCAGCCTCCAGGAAGGTCAGGGAGTGCCCCTCTGTGCTAGGCCATTTTGCATTGCTTTAGAGAAATGCCCAAGACTGGGTGATTTATAAAGAAAGGAGGTTTATTTGGCTCAGAGTTTTGCAGGTAGCTCAAGAAGCATGGTGCCAGCATTTGCTTCAGTTGAGGCCTCGGGAAGCTTCCAGTCATAGAGGAAGGTGAAGCAGAGCAGGCATGTCACATGGTGAGAGAGAAAGCAAGAGAGAGAAGGAAGGACCAGGCTCTTTCAGACAACCGGCTCAGAGGAGCAATCAATTGAGTCCAGGGGCTCTGGGTGGGTCCCTTGAGTCCAGGAGTTCTGGGTGGACCCTGTTAGTCCAGGGGTTCTGGGAGGATCCCGTGAGTCCAGGGGTTCCGGGTGGGCCCCTCAAGTCCAGGGGTTCTGGGTAGGTTGCTTGAGTCCACGGGTTCTGGGCAGTGGGCTTGAGTCCAGGGGCTCTGGGAGGATCCCTTGAGTCCAGGGGGTTCTGGGGGCATCCCTCGAGTCCAGGGGTTCTGGGCAGGTCCCTTGAGTCCAGGGGGTTCTGGGTGGGTCTTTCAAGTTCAGGGGTTCTGGGTGGTCACTTGAGTCCAGAGGTCTTTGGCTGTAGTGTGCTATGCCGATAGATGTCCACTGCAAGTTCAGCATCACTGCGGTGACCTCCCAGGAGTGGGGGACCTCTAGGCTGCCTAAGGAGTGTGAACTGGCTCAGGTAGGAAACAGAGCAGGTCATAACTCCGTGCTGACCAGAACTTGGACTGCACCTGTGAATAGCCACTGCACTCCAGGCTGGGCAACACAGTGAGACCCTGTCTCCTCAATAAATAAATAAATAAACAAATAAATAAATAATATAAAAATAAACCAACCAGCTCTCTCATGTGAACTAATAAAGCGAGAACTCAGGACTGCAGGTAAGAGGCATCTGCCCCCATGACCCAATCACCTGCCACCAGGCCCCACCTCCATCCCTGGGGATTGAATTTCCACATGGGATTTAGAAGGGACGAATATCTTAACTGTGTCACCACTCCTTCACAGTGTCTCGCTGATTTAAGCTGCACCCACCCTCTCTGCTGGCATCATCCCTGACTAAGATCTTTCATGAACCAAGCAGGGATGGCAGACCCCTCCCTGCCCAGCTTGTGGACTGTGCCCGCTCCTCTGTCTCCGGGAAGAGGTTGACCGGAGCTTGTCCAGCCTTCTGGCCTCTGATGCTTCCCAGTGAGACCAGGACCCTGACCCACGAGGATACCTGTCACAGTGACCTGCAACTGGCCATGTGCTTTCTAAGCCCTCTGAAGGGAACACTCTCTGGTTATAAACTGACATCTCTGTTAACCTTGCCTCCTCTTTTTCCAAAAATGTGTACTGCAAGAGACAGATGGGTTTCTGGTGCTCCTCCCGCCCCATCTCCCCCAGCCCTGTCTCCTCCAGCCCAGTCTCCTCCAGCCCTGTCTTCTCCAGCCCAGCAGGAAATGTTGTCTTCTCTGGCTCTTCCTGCTTTCTTTCTTCCCACCAAAACCCTCTGCTCACAGCCCCTTCCATGTCTGTAATAACACTTTGCTTGTTTGGGCTCATTTGACCTGAGCTGACCATCCCATCCCGGTCCTGTGATCCTGGGACCACAGCATGTGGGAGAGGAAGAGGGGCTTCTTCTAGGAACTAGAAAATTCCATGTACCCAGGAATGGTGGCCACAAGCCCAAAGTCTGGAAGGTGTTGCCATTGGGCTCTGTTTTCCCACTAAGAAGCAAACACGCTTATTCTTTGGGTGGGTGAAGAGGCCTTAGGTGACTTTGCTCTGCCTGAGAACCAAGGTCCTTTTTCCTTAGACCTCATCCAGGATGCTTACAAGCCTCAAGAACAAGGACTATGGAACTTTTGAGAGAGAGAACCTTTTTGTATACAATCTTACGTGGAATCCAAGCTTTAAACAGATACAAATCATCTTGGGATGAGGGGTAGGCTGGGTTGGGGATGTGGAGTGGCTTCAGAGCTTTCCTCTCTTCCTTCCTAATGCTCCCCAAGACTCCAGGATGCCTCATGGAGTTCGGGGGCCCTAACAGCACAACTGGAAGCCCACCCTCCACACCCACCTTGTGGGCGGTCTAGACCAAGTCATGAAGCCACCCTGCATGTGGGCGGTGTGTGCCGTTGTTGGCATGAGGCCTGGGGAGTGGGGGGATGTGAGTGTGTGAGGGGATGGAGGGAGGGGCCTTCTCTGTCCACACCCTCCCCCCGCCATAAATGATACCTGGGCTCCCTGGGGCTGGGTCAGGGTCTGAGTCATGGCTGCCAAAGAGAGGCCAGACTTCAGGAAATTTCTTGAGTGTGACTGGGTGTTTTTTCTCCTAGTCCAGCAGTTCCCAACCTTTTTGGTATCAGGGACTGGTATCATGGAGGACAATTTTTCCACGGACTTGGGCAGGGGGGAATGTGCAGTCCAAGCTCACTGCTGATGTCCCTCTGTATTTGCAGCCGCTCCCCAGCACTAGCATCACTGCCTCAGCTCCACCTCAGATCACCAGGCGTTAGATTCTCATAAGGAGCGTGCAACCTAGATCCCTCTCATGTGCAATTCCTAATAATAGGATCTGCGCTCCTATGAGAATTGAATGCTACCACTGATCTGGCCACAGACGGAGCTCAGACGGTGATGTGAGTGATGGGGAGCGTCTGTAAATACAGATGAAACTTGGCTTGCTTACCCGCCACTCACCTCCTGCTGTGCAGCTGAGTTCCTAACAGGCCACAGACTATGGCATGGGGGTTAGGAATCCCTGTTCTAGCCAAATATCTGAGCTAGGAGAAGAGCAGTCTTCTAGCCAGGCACACTTTGTCCTTAGGAGGAGGTGTCTGTCTGAGGAGCGTCCCTGAAGACAGGCTTTGGCCCTTGAAGATAGGTCTGCTGAGAGCTTGTGCCACAGAATGCCTGGCCGCTGGTATCCTGTAGTCTTGCTGGGGTGGGGCTAACTTGTGGCAGATTTCATCTGGTAATCAATAAAAGTTGTGTTGGCAAATGCCACCCGCATCACCACTGCCACTAGATACGTAGGGACCTACCCTCAGTGTTGGAAATGTCAATCGGTTTACATTCTGCAAGGCCTGCATTTCATCAGCTTGGGAGGCTGGTGCTGTAATCTCACCTGACAGATAAGGAACCCAGCTTAGAGAGGCGCCTGACTCTAGCCAGGTCATGGAACTAGGTAGGGCCAGGGTAGGCACTCAGCAATCAAGCCCGCTCATTCCAAGCCCTGTGCCATTTCACCGTGACACAGATGCCTTCTGCAGGGGACATGGGCAGAAGGGGAGACAGTGATAGACCCTTACCTCTGGGGGGTTCTCTGCTACCTCCTCCTAAATCTCCCGCAATCTCCCTGCTCACTTTGCCACGCTTCCTTGGGAAGACAGAAGGACTCTTCGCGAGCTGACTCCCATTGTTATTTTCGCATCTCAGCACCACGTGTATTGCTATTTTTATCCTGTACTAGAAACTATTAAATGGAGAGAAATGTTAATTGGTATTATCACAGCAAACTGTGTCCTAGTAACATTGCGATTCAGAGGTAAGCTCCCCGCTCCCCTCCCCTGCCTTTTAGGCAAAGGTAGGGATTTTATCCCTTTCCCTGATGGCCAGTGCAGGTGTCTCTGGTGGGTGCTGAGTCTGTGGGAAGAAGCATTCGGGGCTCCGGCATGTATCAGACAGGCTGCCAGGCTTCCACTCTGTGGTTACTTATGTGGGAGGGAAGCGGGGTCACGAGGAATTTAGACCCGTTTTCTCCACCGAACTGATCTGGAAGAAATAGGATGTCTGCTCAGGAAGTGCTTGCGGGGTGTGGCTTGCAGGGTCTTTGTGAAAGAATCTGGGACATGTGTATTCAGGGTCCAGCTGAAAGTGAGAGATAGCAGCCCTCATAGCAGGCCCCCTAAGCCAGAGAAAAGCATGAGCAGATTGAAAAATAATAGCAATGCAGTCCAGACAAGTTCTGCCTCCCTTCCAGAAGGGAGAAAAGAAAGGGAACATACTATGTAAAGGTTCAGCAGATGGGCTGTCCACAGGCTGCCTGGGTTCCAACCTGATAGCTTTCTTTCCCAGCTGGGCGGCCTCAAGCAGGCCTCTCATCCTCTCTGACTCAGTCTCCTCATCTGGAAAATGGGGCTAGACATACTTGTGTCTCTGGATTGTTGTGAGCATAAAGCACATTGTACAAAACACATGGTAAGGGAAATGAAAGCTTTCCAGTGATTTTCTTCTCATGGCTCTGAGAATCTTGAGGGCTAAGAGCATGCTGGATGCACTGAGAGATGGACCATCCAGAGTCCAGGCCAGCAGTGGCCACTGGTGGCTGGAACCCAAGCGGAGGAAGGTGGTGTCTTCCAAATCCTTCCATCCTTCTCTACCCTGGGAAGAACAGGCAGTTTGATCTCACAGGACCCTACCACCTCTGTGTTGTATAATATTGATTGTTTTGAAGTATTATTGTAGCAATGTGTGCTGTTTGTGAAAAATATAGAACAAGAATAAATAAGAAAAACAAAACCCACCTGAAATCATCTTCAAAAAATTATTATCCATACTTGAGTGTGTGCTGTGCCTTTTTCCTGTACACATGTACATTCAATATATAGAAAGTTGAGATTATATGTGCGAATATACCATGCTTTTCTCCCTGCTTTTCATTATAGACATTCCCCTGTATGATTAAATAACCTTGAAACATCTGAATTTTAGCAGCGGTCTCATCATCCCTAGCACAACCCTTCTCTTCTGGTCCTTGTCTTAAAGCTTTCTGGTTTTCTTTTTGATGCATTTACTTCCTATTTCGTTCTTATTTCCTGTTAATTTTTGCTATATGAATTGGATTTCCTCTGTTCTCTCTCCTTCTGGTGACTTGGAAAGCATTCATCCTGTTTTAACTTAATAGTGGTTACCCTTAAGTATTGGAAAGCATATTTAAACCCATATTCCCCAAGCATTAAATTTAAGAATTAAACAAGATGACTTTATGTTCTTCTCTTCCCATTTTCCAGTTTTTGTTAATAAGATCTAGGTTTTAGGACCCATATTCATATTTTACATGATGGTAATTTTGATATTCACTCATCTCTCTCAAACATTATTGTTGGCATGTCTATTTTATAATTAAAATCGTACGAAGTACTGAGACGACTCTAACAGCTTATCATTGCTTGTAGATCTGTGAGGCTGCAGATTGCCCACAGGTGGGTTCTAGATTCGATCTGTCTCCTGGGAGATCAGCATTGCTGTTAAGCCTTTTTTTTCCACAACGGGGATAATATTTAAGCCCCTGGAAATCTGAGACTGCCATTCTGTTGACCTTAAATGTAAATGAAGACTTGGCTGAGTATTTTTCTTTCCTCAAAGTTACTGCAATGACTCCATTGTCTCTGAGTGATTACTGTAGGAGAGGACCCGAGGTCAAGGGCTGTGGATTCCTTAGTAGGTGATCTTTGCCTTTCTATGTTGGAGGGTTTATAGAATTTTCTCTAGATATCAAAAACATTTATCAGGATATGTATGTGTGCTGACTTAATTTCCTTTGCCTTGCTTTCAAATATGTTCTTTCAATCTGCAGCCTCAGGTTTTCAATGCAGAAGGGGCTTTCATTATTACTATTATTATTATCTTTCCCATCATGAGTTCTGACCTGCTCTGTTCTCTCCTTAGAGGGTTCCTTGTATGTACATATTGGGTTGTCTGGTTTTGTGGTCCAGGTCTCATTCATATACATGGCATATAAATATATATTTATTTTATTTATTTATGCCAAAAAATGTATACACATTTTCAGCAATGTTATCTATGTATGACTTTTCAAAGTTGAATTGAACTATGGCAGCTGTGTGTAGTATGCCATTCACTCAGGCAACAGTGCTTCCACCATTTCTTTGACTATTCTGGCTATTGCATGGTGACCCTAGCATTCGTTTGATTAAAGCCATCTTTTGAACAACGCCTTTCTTATGATGTGTATACCTTTTTTTGGCACCCCATATCTATATATATATATATTTTTTGTTGTCTGATGTCTGAGAAAGTTTTTCAGGTGTGTCCGTAACTTTATTTTTTGTAATATGCTTCTGCTGCTTGTGACTTTCCGTGAGGTTCTGATGTCAGCCACTCATGCGACCTTACCTGACTGCAGGTCCTTGTCTCTGGATTCCAGGTGGAGGCCCATCCAGCCATGACCATCCTTTTTCTCTATTGCTACTGCTTTGGGGAGCCTCAAAGCCATTTTAGCAGCATCCTCATCGTTCTTAGTGCAATCCTTGTCTTCTGGTCCTTGTCTTGAAGCTTTCTGATTTTCTTTTTGATACATTTACTTCCTATTTTGTTTTTATTCTCTGTTAATTTTTGCTGTATGAATTGGATTTCCTCTGATCTCTCTCCTTCTGCTGATTTGGAAAGCATTCATCTTATTTTAACTTAATAGTGGCTACCCTTACATATTTGGAAGCATATTTAAACCCATATTCCCTAAGCATTCAAGTTAAGAATTAAACAGGATGACCTACCATCCCACCTTTTAAAGGAAATGTTAGCGATCCCTTCTCTACATAATATTTACTTGGATTTTTTAGACAAAAGTCCTTTTGAATCTTAATGAAAAACAAGAGAGTTTCCCAAACATGTTCTTTCTCTTTTCTTCCTTTTAGTAAATCTATCTCATAGATAGGCTGAAGATATTACTTGTGATAGTCCTCATCTTTTTTATTTTTTGGACCTGCAGTATCTCTCTGCCTATCTGATAGTTTTCTTCTGTTTGTTCAGTCTTACAAAGAGAGGTGATGCGGGGAAAGGACCGTGGGTCTAAGAAAGAATGACGTGGCCACCTACTGAAACATTTATATTCTGATTTCTCTCTCTCTCTCTCCCTTTGTTTTTGTTTTACCGAAGAACAAAATTCATCCTCCTAGGTGAGTGGTATGTGAGACAGACAGAGGGTAGGACTCATGCTCACCCACTTTGTGCTGTAGAGGAATGAGGCAGTGCCAAGTGAGGCTAAGGGAGGCCGTGAAGACTTCTACAATCCGGCATGTAAACTGTCCGCTTGCCTTCAGCCCCAGCCCCCGTCTCAGCAGGCAGTCCCACCCCCAGTTGTCCTGACTTGACTTGGTTTCCGCCCAGGATCTTCTGGTACCTGAAGCCCTGGAAGGCTGTGGCATCATTACTCAAGAGGTGGACTCTATAGGGCCCCGGTTGGGAGGGGTGGGCACACAGTTCAACTTTTACATACAGCCATTTTTGAAAATATTTGGAGAAATTATGATTTGAATTTTGTTATTTTATCTTATAAAGATGTGGGGTACAAGGAATCTATTGGGTACATA
>CAUYQG010153342.1:0-15710 GCA_963574415.1 Tarsius wallacei
TCCGGCGATCCTTCCGCCTCAGCCTTCCAAGTAGCTGGAACTACAGGCGCGCGCTACCACACCCGGCTAATTTTTTGATTTTTATTGTAGAGATGAGGTCTTGCTTGCCCAGGCGGGTCTCGAACCCGCGGGTTCAGGCAATCCACTCACCTCAGCCTCCCAAAGGCGCGGGATTACAGGCTGAGCCACCGAGCCCGGCTAGAGTTACAGCATTTTTTAAGATAACTAAAAATATTCTAATTTAGTCATTTCATGAAGGGAATGTTAATAAGGGAGGGAGAAAAACCAGACCTTATGCTTTGGTGAATGCTATTTAAAATATGTTCAGAACTTGTTGGCAATTTTACTTTATAAAAAGTATGTAATCTTGGCTGGGAGTAGTGGCTCAAGCCTGTAATCCCAGCACTTTGGGAGGCCGAGGTGAGGAGACTGCCTGAGCCCATGGGTTTGAGAACAGCCCGGGCAACTTGGCGAGACTTCATCTCTAAGATAAATCCAAAAATTAGCTGGGCATGGTAGCATGCACCTATAGTTCCGGCTACTCGGAAGGCTGAGGCGGAAGGATCGCCGGAGCCCAGCATGCCGAGGCTGCGGTGGCCGGGAGCGGCCACTGCACTCCAGCCTGGGCGACGGAGTGAGACTCCAACTCAAAAAAAAAAAGTATATGATCTTAAGCCAGATAAATATTTATAGAAAATATTCAGATATGCAAACATATACTTAAGATTCTCTGTATTAAAAGCAGCTACTGTGTCTACATATAAAGGACACTTTGGCCTATTCAAATTTTAATTTTTCAAGTATCATGATATGTTCAAAAAGGAAGAAAGTTCTGAATCAATGATCTTGTATTTAAAGAAGGCAGCAGTAGTAAGGCAGAGAGGTGAACCAAACTTGGGATCAGAGAGCTAGGTTTAAATTTCACCTCTGTTAATTACTAAAGGTGGGACAAGTTTCTAGTCACATAACATTTCTGAGTGTCATTTTGCTCATTTGTAAAATGGTTACTCCAAAATGCCTACTTGACAGGTTTGTAATGCAGTTAATGAAATAATGTAAATATGGAGAAATGCTTTGAAAATGCTTAAAGCACTACAAATTATAAGATGTATTTAAACATTAAAAAATTTTTATTTGCAAGGTAGAACTTGGCACCTCAAAATTACTTTAATTTGCATTCAAAAGCACTTGTCTCATATATTTGTATGTGGCAAAATGGCAGAGGCTACAGGCAATGCAAAAGATGTTCATTTAGGAACCAAACTATGTGGTAATTGATTTCAACCACAAGATATTAAATGTCTGTTGATGATCAGGTATTCTTCTTCCACACCAGACCTGAGGCAAGGATGGGCTGGAAACTTTCAAGAATTTTCAAGGCAGGGAACATGATTAAGGACTAAGTGGACAAAATAGACACTTAAAGACCAAAATAAGAATATCAAGCTACTTTCCACATATTATCCTATTTAATCATCTCATTTCTATCTCATTTAACCCTCAGCTGCTCTTCAAGGTAGGTGGTAATATTCCACGCTTCTATTCCAGAAAAAGTAAAGCTCAGGTCACATCAACTGTGCAAGGTCATGGTGTGTAACCATTGGATTCAGCCCAGGTCTACTCAACTCCTCAGCCCATAGCCTTAGCTAACATTCCATTTGCTTTACATCTTGCAAAGCAGCAGCTTCTCATGGAACCAAAGGTCACTGCCAGAGAGGATAACCAAGAAGCTTTCTTTTACCTTCTTTAAGTCTTCCATCCTCCGCAGCTGATCCATTTGGGAAGATGGTCTTGACAAAAATCCCCATCTGTCCACGAATGCAGTCTCGACCCCCAGCAATGCTAAAGCCAAGACCCTGTATTCAAAGAAGATGGGAGTCAAAGTTGACACTGCAGTATTTAACTGGGGGCATCTTCCTATCGCAGTATTTACTTAACTGAGGGCGTTCTTCCCATCATAGCATTTAGCGGAAGCGTCCTTCCTAAGAAAGCTTGTAGTTACATGAATCAATTAGCTGTAAATCCAAGTTTGTGTTCCCTTCCCCATTTCCCTCTTCAGATCTATTTGGGTTGCACTAGTCAAGTATTACATTAAAAAGATAAAGTTTTAGGTTGAAACATACACAAATGCCAATATTTGACAATCTTTGATCTCCAAAAATGGCAATCTCATATGGATCAACTAAATAGTTCATAAGTCATTTCCCACTATTCAGATGCTATATTTGTTTTTTTAGTTTAAGTCTTTCCATTTTGATATTTGCATAATGTAAAGTTATTCATATCATTCCTTTTACGATAATGGCAGTGACATGAAATTCACTCAAAAAGACAGCTAGGAGTATTCCCTGAAGCTGCAGGTTCTGCTTTTCTTTCAATAGAGCTAAAAGTTGGGGGTCATTCACTCCACCCTCGATTCTTTTTTTTTTTTTTATCAGAGTCTTACTGTCACCCAGGCTGAAGTGCAGTAGGCACACTCATGGCCACCACAGCCTCGACCTATAGGGTTCAGGCGATCCTTCTGCCTCAACCTTCCAAATAGCTGGAACTACAGGTGTGTACCACCACACCTGGCTAACTTTTAAAAATTTATTGTAGAGATGAGATCTTGCCATGTTGCCCAGGCTGGTCTTGAACCCATGGGCTCAGGCAATCCTCTCACCTCAGCCACCCAAAGTGCTGGGATTACAGGCGTGAGCCACTGTGCCCAGCCTACAACCTCGATGCTGTCCTAACAGCCAGGTGCTGGGAACTCCTCACTTCGGGAGAGCAAAGAGGGTGTGACCATCTCACACTCCGAGGCCTACAGGAAAAAAATGCCTAGGAATCCACTTGAATCCATACAAAGGTCACTCAAGTTATCCCTCTTTATACCTGTTACTTCTTATTTCATGTAAAAACAGATAAAAAATAATAAAAACAAAAAAACTGAAAAGCAGAGTAATCATTTAAACAGGATGTGCTAACATTCACCTGGAAGGAAGAACAGTCTGCAGAAAAGAGCTCACCTTGCCTTTCTGTTTATACAACCCAATGATAGAGATGACGGATGGCCGGATGAGTCTCCAAGGAGATTCCACCTGGGTCGTGCTTAAGGAGCGAGTGGACTTCTTCACAATGTGGTATTCCTAAAGGTTAGCACACAGCGAGGTCAGAGATAGTCTCATTGATTCTTTTGTGGTCTCTGGTATAAAAACATACTCAGACTTTGAAAACCTCAGCTGTCTTCTGGGTTAGATAGTCATTTCCCTCCGGTCCATCTCTGGTCCAGTGGCTTAAAGAAAAGGTTACTCTAAATAACATTGGAGGAACAGCCCCTACTGCATAGATTGCCATGTCTTATTTCTCCATACAAGGAGCTACTTGGAGACCACAAGCACTGTGTGTTGCTCTTTCTTTGACCACATTCCATAGATCCTACTTCTGGAATGGAGTCAGGGACCAGAAACCAGAGGCCTCAGTGATGTAGGATGACCACCCTGGGGTCGGGCTCTCCCGTGCTAGTCACCTCCTGCCTATTCCAAGTTCACAATCATGGTTAGAGAATATCTCACCATTTGAAGCTTAATTCACTCAATCAAAAACTCAGCAAACCCTTGTTTCTTATAAAACCCAAACCACAAACCCAGACAACTGTTATTCCACATAAAATATCCCACTGAGAGATGGCAACAGCTTCAGTTCTAATCCTTCACATTTGGAAAATAAAATATTCTCCCATAAGCCACACTTTCCCTTCCTGACACATAGCAGCTCAAATCTCAATCCCTTTTTCATGTCCATCACCCACAATACACACATGTGTAAGCAGGGTACACTCTTTATAATATAAACAAGAGATTAAGTGACTCTATTACTAAAACACTTCTACAATCCAGCTCCTTGCTATTCTTCTTAGAATAATAAACTTCTTAAATGATGCAGATATTCTAGCATAAGCCAAAAAAAATCACTTTATGTTTAATGTGAGAAAAGACATCACAAAAGTTTTTATACTTAGTTTGTGTATACTACATTCAAACATAGAAATGAGATGTCCCTCAGTGATATTTTTATATTTCTGGCAGCTTAGAACAATTATATTTATTTTGAAGTTTTACAAAAATATCTGCCAACAAAGTTGGCCTCCCAGACTCTGAATCGTTAAAAAAAAATGATGTGGGCTTGGCAAGGTTACTACCCTTTTACTGAAACCATTGCAGACACGACCAGACATAGCCAGGGTTTCAGCCCGTGAATACAGAGGTTCATGCATGAACTCCTAAGGGAGCTCCTTTTGATCCCCAATCTTCAGCAGTTCCTCATTCCTTTTGGGGACAATGGGAGCAAAGGCCTGCATGCCTCACTGGTCTCTCAAAGAGGTTCAAACGTCACCTTGAACCTCCTATACCCATGCTGTCTAATCCGGTTAGCCACTTGCCACCTGTGGCTGTTTACATTTACATTAAGATTAAAATTAAAATTACTCTTGACTGGGCACGGTGGCTCATGCCTATAATCCTAGCACTTTGGGAGGCCAAGGAGAGAGGATTGTCTAAGCCCAGAGGTTCAAGACCAGCCTGGGAAACTTGGCAAGACCTCATCTCTATAATAAATCAAAAAATTGGCCAGGTGTGGTGGTGTGTGCCTGCAGTTTCAGCTATTTGGAAGGCTGAGGTGGAAGGATCACCAGCAGGTTGAGGCTGCGATGGCCATGAGCGTGCCACTGCACTCCAGCCTGGGTGACAGAGTGAGACTTCGACTCAAGTAATAATAATGATGATGATGATAATAATAATAATAATAATAATAATAATAATAATAATACTCTCCTCACTAGTCACTCTTCCGGTGCTCAGTAGACACATGTGGCTACCATATTGGACAGTGTAGATGTAAAAAGGTGCAGTGGCTCACACCTGTAATCCCAGCACTTTAGGTGGCTGAATAGGGAGAATTGCTTAAGCCTAGGAGTTTGAGACCAACCTGGGCAACCTAGGAAAAATTTGTCTTGGCAAAAATAAAAAAAATTGAGCCGAGCATGGTGGCTTGTGCCTATAGTCCCAGCTACTTGGGAGACTGAGGTGGAAGGACTGCCTGAGCCCAGGAGGTTGACAGTGGTGAGCTGTGATTGTGCCCCTGTCCTCCAGTCTGGGTGACAGAGTGAGACCCTGACAAAAACAAAACAAAACCCCAAAACAAAACAAAAAAACCAATGTGTAAGAAAGGTAAATCCCGAGAGGGAAGAAAATAAGAAGAGAAGACAAAAGAAAGGACAATTTAGAGAAGGAAAAACTCTTTCTAAAACTTTCTACCTTAGTTTGGACTTCCTGGTTCCTGGAAACCTGGTTAGAAATAGATGTTTCTTGCCTATAAATATGGTCAGGTTTCCTCAGCAGGTCAGTTAAGAAATTACCTCAATGCTAGATCTGTGGCCATGATGTCAGTAGACACTCTCTATCATCTTTTACACTAGTTAAAATAGTCTGACAGTTGGGCTACCCTACAACATTTGGAACTCTCCTGACCCTGTGGGTCCAGCTGGACCACTTTGAGAAGGTCACAGATCTGTCTTCAATCCTGGGTCTGGATGAGTTTTTTGTTTTTTTTAATTGGAGTCTCACTCTGTTGCCTAGGCTGGAATGCAGTGGCACACTGCTCACTGTCACCGCAGCCTCAACCTGCTGGGCTCAGGTGATCCTTTTGCCTCAGCCTTCCGAGTAGCTGGAACTACAGGTGCATGCCACCATGCTGGCTATTTTTATTTTTTATTGTAGAGATGAGGTCTTGTCAAGTTGCCCAGGCTGGTCTTGAACCCCTGGATTCAGGCAATCCTCTCGCCTTGGTCTCCCAAAGTGCTGGGATTACAGACTTGAGCCACCGCACCTGGCCTGGATGAGTTTTTAACAGGTTCCATGCATTTGTTTTTTGGAGGTGAGGTCTCACTGTATTACCCAGGCTGGTCTTGAACTCCTAGGCTAAAAGGATCTTCCTGTCTCAGCCTCCCAAGTAGCTGGGACTATAGGTGGGTGCCACTGTACCCGGCTCACCATGAAATATTATCCTCTGTTTTTCTCAGTGCTCCAACTCCCTTCGAGTTACCTTTGGGTGAACTCAACCCAAAACAGCCTGACCAGCAGCAACTGCCTCGAAAACATAGGCACTTTTACATTCCTGGTTGGGCAAAGAGCACCAGCAGCATCACAAACACTTTCTCCTGACACATAACCAACCAGATTCATGTATTTTTCTTCATGGAGATTCTGGCATATCACCTTCAGCAAAATATTTTACATCATTGGGATTGAGCTGTCCCATCTGTCAATGGTCACAACACACCAAAAATGAGGGCCTGGCCCAGATCCTTCAGAACTCCCCTGTCTACGGGTCTCTAAGCATTTTTGGATGCCACAGTTTCCTCTTCTCTCTACTTCATCGTAGGCCTAAGGATAAGATACTAATGGTTCGCCTTGGCACGCTCTGCCTGGTGGTACCAGGACTCAAAGCACATCCCTCGAGTTCCCCAGAGACTAGGCCTGCCTCCAACCTGGTTATAACTGTCTACCCCGTTTCTATAGGTGGAGGATGCTATGACCGAGGAGGAAGCCCTGGGCAGAGCTGTGGAGCCCAGAGCTCTGCTGGGAGCAGGCTCTGGAACATTAACTTGATCACCTTTGGCATCCCTCCCTACAGTCCCCCATCACCTTAGCTGTTTGAGTTGTTACTGTGTAACAGGTAGGTCCACAGTTGAGTATAGGTGTGTTTGTGCATGCACACACACACCCTCTTCTTCCACACACATGCCTATACCCACCCACACAGTTGTTATGCTGACATATGATGCTCCTATTCAACAAGCAATGGTGGTTCACCACAGACTGTGAGACGCCATTGTCTCCTGGCAATTGAAAGTTACTCTGTGTTCCAAAACACACAGTAGGAAAGGAATCAAGATGTCAAAAGCCAACAAGGGATTTGTTTTCCTATTATTTTCAAATATTAGGCTGACTTCCTTCTAGCCTCTCTGGGTATCCTTCCCTTTCTATGCCACACCTCTCTAGACTCTCTCTCTAGCCCCGATACTCCCGACCTGAAGAGATGGGCAGTTCTTAACATGGAAGCTCTTATGGTCGTTGCAAAAACGGAAAAAGGTCTAGAGACTCAGGGGCTAGAAACATGCTTTTCTGTCCCTAACCAAGCAGCAATGATTGTGCATGAAAGAGGGTCTGTGACCCTGGACGGACCTGCGAGGCTCCAGAAGAGTCCAGCAGCTGTGGGAGGGAGTGCTTCCGGCCATCGCGGGAGACCTCCAACATCCGGGCTCGAGGGTCCCCATTCCGCAACATCAGCTCGTTATATTCTTCCACAGACTCTAGGCGGTGGACACCCCCTTAGGAAGAAAGGGGAAAAAACATGGGTTGATACGCGATGACAAGAATCTTAAGCACATCCATAGGCACTAACTTGTTACATTTATACCTACCTTTGTGGCTTTCAGAAGGCCTAGCACCCAATATACTCAAAGCATCAAGCTCACCACATCTCACCACCGAGCTGGTTATGTGTTGGGGCCATTAATGCCGGGCTGCAAAACACTGGCAGTTTTTGAAGTGATCAGGTTGGTTAAGGGGCAACGTATATGTTAGATTCAAGTAAGATGTAGCGGTTGTGACGATAAGGCATTATATAGTGAGGAAAGCTGTCAGTAGAAGGCTTTTTAGTGATGGAGGAATATCACTTTGTGGTTGGTATAGTTTCATTGTTGGGGCAGATGCTGTTTTTTTTTTTCCATGTATGGTAATAACTTTTAAAATATACTTTCTATTAAAGTCTAACAACTTGCTGGTGTGGTGGCTCACACCTATAATCCCAGCAATTTGGGAAGCCAAGCCAGGAGAAGTACTTGAGCCCAGGAGTTTGAGACTAACCTGGTTAACAGAACAAGACCTTGTTGCTGCAAAAAACAGAAGGTACATATTGTGACCACTCATTTATATAAAATTCAAAAACAGACAAAAGTAATCTATGATGTTAGAAGTTGGGAGCATATCACTCTTGGACGAGGTCCGGTTAGTGGCACAAAGGGGGTTCTTGAGCTTCTGGTTAATATTTTATTTCTTGATCTGGTCTTAAATTCCAGGGATCAAGCAGTCCTCCTGCCTTGGCCTCCCAAAATGCTGGGATTATAGGCATGAGCCTCTGCGCCCAGCCAGTTTCCAGTTTTAGATATGGAACAGAGGGCCAGAAAACTCTTTTGATAAAGGCCAGGCAGGACAGGTTTTAGACTTCACAGGCCACAGATGCTCTTTGTTGCCTATTCTTTTTTTTTTTTTTTTTGAGTTGGAGTCTCACTCTGTCACCCAGACTGGAGCGCAGTGGCTGCTCCCGGCCACCGAAGCTTCAACCTGCTGGGCTCCGGCGATCCTTCCGCCTCAGCCTTGCAAGTAGCTGGAACTACAGGCACATGCTACCACGCCCGGCTGGTTTATTTTTTTGATTTATTGTAGAGATAAGGTCTCGCCAAGTTTCTCAGGCGGGTCTTGAACCTGAGGGCTCAGGCAATCCACTCACCTCAGCCTCCCAAAGCACAGGATTACAGGCTGAGCCACCAAGCCGGGCTGCCTATTCTTTTTTTTAAACAGCCTACTAAAAATGTAGAAAGCACCCCTAAGCTTGTGGGCCATCCTAAAGCTGTAGGTTGTGATTTGCTGACCTCTGATTTAGAATATACTGTTACTAAATTCTCCTAAATGTCACTTCTGTTAGATGATACCTAGGAGTAGAGTTGCCAGGCCACAAGCATCTACCCATTTTTCCCCATGTTGTTTCACCAGCACACGTGAGTTCTGGCTTCTCCACATCCTTGGCAAACTTGGCAGTGTCAGTCTTTATTTTAGCCATTATCATAGCTATATATGGGAACTCGTGTTTTTTTAACTTGCATTTCACTGATGACTAATGATGTCGAGCATCTTTTCATATATTTGTTGGCTGTTTTTCCAAGTTGTAAAGTGCCTGTACAAGTCTTTTGCCCATTTTAATTGGATTTCTGTCTTTATGTTATGGATTTATAGCAGTTTTTATCTATTTTTAATATATCTTGGATAAGAGTCTTTTGTGGAATCCATGGATTATAAGTATCTTCTCTGTGTCTGTGTTTTGCCTTTTCACTGTCTTGATGGCATATTTTTGATGAAAAACAGTTCATAATTTAAATGTAGTATAGTATGTCATTTTAAAATTTTATGACCAGTACTTTTATGTCTTGTTTAAAAACTTTTGTAGTAACAATTTTTAAACATTTTATCAATACCTAATCTATGTTATATGTTCTTTTAAAGTAAAATAATTTAAGGGATTTTAATTTTAAATGATAATTATATATGAATATAGCTTTATTATTACAATTTTAAACACAATATGTACGTCCATATACATGTGTATACTTATGTTTTTGTGTGTATATCTATATAAACACAGATCCTTTGGAATATCAAGTTCTCTTAGACTAGGTAATGTTTGATGACTTAAAATTTGAATTTACCTAAATATTTCTCTGAAAGTTTTTCATGGAATAAGATAATCCTGTAGTCTTTTAAAAAATGTTGATGAGTTACTAAAAGTAATAAAAATTTGGAAGACTGTTGATACAGTTATACAGGATGTCACTAAAGGTTTGTTTTTTTCAAAAGCTCAATATATACTTTGTGATACAGATTTTTGAACACATAAAATTCCTTTGCAACCAAGAAAAAATTTTTTAAAGAGATCACAAACCTAGGGCTTTCACATAGATAACTCAAAAGTACTAAAATTAAAAGGGAACCCTGCTGACAAAAAAGGTGGTATGAAGTAAGGAAAACTTTGGTTAGAATATCAGAAAAATGTTCCATAAAATGAGAGATGACATTGCATTAGTCATTTTGGAGCCAGATTGGACAAAACCTTAGTGGAAATGGCTGGAACCTCTACAAAAACTCTTTAATAATTCATGACTCAGTACTAACTCACGACCAGATTAATGTCTCTTGGCATGCCCACTTATTTGAAAAAGATTTAGTGGAAGAAAATTCCTTTAGAGCTGAAAGGAAGGCACTTGTCATCAACAGAAGAGAAACCACATACAGTAGTGTCTACAGAGAATGTACTGATATGTGAATACCAGAGTGACTCATTTTAAGAAACTATGAAATAAATATTCAAATTTATAGGACAGACAAATTAGGAGCTGATTATATTAAACTCTCCTGCATGCAAATGTCTTTAGGATGAATGTTTTTCATAGCACAGAATCAAAGCCCAATTCCCTAAGCCTTGTTAATGTGTCTCCAAATTACTCTTCCAAGCTTATCTCCCTCTAGCTCGCTCTGTTTGTTGCTTTATCCTGATCATTCTCAAAGGAGAGGGTCTATCCTCCTCTTCCCTCCTTTCCCTAACTGGGGAACTTGTAAATATTACATGAAGTTTTGCCAAATTGTCCCTGCACTGTTGTCTCCCACCCTGAGATTCTGCCATGTCCTTTCCCCCAGTCACTCTGACAAGCCCTGCTGGATCAAATCATTGTGACAGATTCTATTGGATCAAGTGGCGGGGGAGGAAAAGCAGTTGCCAAAAACTTCACTAGTTAATTTTTTCCCCATTGTCCCTAAGCATCTCTCATTCATTTGGTCCCAAGTCTAGACCATTGTTCTCTGCATCTTCTATCCTACCAAATCTCACCAATGTGCTGGCTCTCCTTTACCCTGCATCCTTTGGACACCTCCCCAGAATGACAATGATCCAGAGAGACTTCCAGTATTTGTGCCTCTCATGTGTGCCTCATCATGGCTCGCACTGTGTGTACATGTGTGTTATCCTCCACTGGGATGACACGTGCTTGAGAAGGCCTTCCTATCAGAACCTATTTAAATGTCTTTCCCTCTTAGGAGCGAAAGAGGCAACAACAAGAATAAAAATGAGACTGGGCATGGTAGCTCATGTCTGTAACCCCAGCATTTTGGGAGGCAGAGGAACTGCTTTAAGCCCAGGAGTTTGAGACCTGCCTGGGCAATATAGCAAGATCTCGTCTCTACAAAAACAAAAAAGTTGGGCATGGTGGCATACACCGGTAGACCCAGCTAATTGGGAGGCTGATGTAGAAGGATCACCTGAACCTGGGAGGTCAGGGATGTGGTGAGTTGTAACAGTACCACTGCACTCTGGCCTGGGCCACAGGATGAGACCCCAGCTCAAAAATAAATAAATAAGGTTTAAAAATTTAATTAGAAAAAAAAAAGAAAATGATGATGATGATGATGAATGTGATACTAATGACAATGGTAACAGTGGCAGCTCCCACAGGGTGAGGACCTATTGCTGCCACACTGTGAAGTAACAGTGCTATCAACATTCTCTCAACACAAGCTTTCCACAAGGCATGGCACTCACACGTATTGGCAAAATAAGCGTGTATTGGAATCCTCATTTTACAGATGGAGAAACAGATCTGGGGAAGTCATTTGTCCCAGATCCTCCAACCAGAAGTAGCAGCACTGAGCACAGTTCCACCTGATCCTTGCCTCTGCTCCCTCCCCCCTGCTACATTTCCTTGTTTGGGCCTTTGATGTCTGGGAAGGACACAGGGAGAGAGGGTGGCATTTGTGGCAAACAGTGGCCAGCCCTGGACTTACAACTCAGCCGTATGTGCTGCTTGTTCTAAACAGCATGGACTAAAAAAATCACACATCTGGGAGGTTCTCCAGCTGTACCCACCACCTCCACTTATCTGTATTGATAAAGCCCCAGATTGGGGAACAAAAATTCCTTTCAAGATCCCTAGGGAGCCAAAGGGTGGGGAAGAAGAACTCTGTCCCGGAGGCAGATTTTTTTCTTGCCACTGACTGAGTGACCTTTGGGATTCTCTTCTTCTCCAGTCTCATCCATAAAACAAGGAATGTGATCTCCCTGGTTTCAGAGGCCCCTGTATTTCCTCAGAACTCTGGGAACCTCCCTGGGAACTCGTTTATAAGGTACTCAACAACTCTGCCAAGACAGCCTCCTCTGTGCCCTCATGACTCTGTGCCCTCATGACAAGACCTCCTCTGTGCCCTCATGACTCCCCACCCCAAACACACACAGGACTTAAATGCATTGCTCTCAGTTGTTCCTCAGGGCTGGACTGGGCAGGTCTCTGTCTCCATGAGAACCTTCAGGACGTCTCAGATTTCTCTTCATCAGCCTCTGGGCATCACCACTCCTTTTCCCCCACAAATCCATATTCTAACACTCGTGAATTCAAATGTAACAAGGCCCAATAATTCTGAGTCACAAATACAAAACAATTCATTTTGTTAATCAAGGTTTTTTTTTTAAAATGCATTTCCTGGTCCCATACCTGCCCTCTGCCCTGACTTTAACTCGGCAGAGGGCGGTGCCAAGGGGTCCAGGCTCATTTTAGGAGCCCACATGTTTCCATTTGAATTTATTTTTAAATGCAGAAATAAATGAGCATAATAGTACTAGATACGAATGAGGAGTCCAGCTGTATCTTTATACCAGTGTGCCCATAAAATACTATCACTATCTCTCTCTCTCTCTCTCTCTCCCCCATATATATAAAAAAATATATATTTTTAAAAAATTATATATATATTTTGCTTTGATGGGCCTATAAATATATATAATTATTTTTAATGGAGGAAAAGGCCCATCAAAGCAAAAGTGCCTAGAAAAGCACCTTTCACAGTGACCCACGAAAGTCACAACACGCCTCCTGCACACACCCTCTGTTTTCAACGCTTTCTCTCTCAGGGCCTCGGCCAGCTGCTATGAGGAGATGACCGGGAGACACAGAGTCTTGTTGTTCCAAAGCTACAACTCCATCCTATCTTTTTCCCTGCTTAGTTGAGAAGCAGATTTGATGCGAGATAAATGGGCCTTTGCCACTCATTCTGGTGGTCCGAAGGTTTTGGGGAAAGGCATGTTTGCTGAGAAGACAGGGATATTCCACACTGAAAGAACTTTGCCTGAAATCCTACTCAAGTAAACGAACCAAACATACAGAAAATTTAAGTTTTGGCACACAGAGACACACAGAGATGTTGACCTTTACTTTATCATTCAAATAAAAATATTCACATGGGCAGCCAGGCTGAATGCAGTTGTTATGCCTGGGGCACGCATCCCCCAAGAAAAATACTATTTTGAGTTTTTTTTTTTAGTTGGAGTCTTACTCTGTTGCCCAGACTGGAGTGCAGTGGCGTGCTCACGGCCACCGCAGCCTCGACCTGCTGGGCTCCGGCGATTCTTCCACCTCAGCCTTCCGAGTAGCCGGAATTACAGGTGCACACTACCACGCCCGGCTGATTTTTTTGATTTATTGTAGAGATGAGGTTTCGCCTGCCCAGGCGGGTCTCAAACCCGCGGGCTCAGGCAATCCACTCACCTCAGCCTCCCAAGGCGCAGGATTACAGGCTAAGCCACCGAGCCCGGCTGTAAACAAGGTTTCTGAGAGGCTATCATCATTTCACTGTTGGATTGGGGAAGGATCCACTTCAGAGCTGACTCAGGGGGCGTTGGCAGGCCTCAGGCCTTTAACAACTAGACCCAGTTGTTAGCCAGAGATATCCGTTTATTGTCACATGGACCTCTCCTTCCAGCTGCTCACAAAATGGCAACTTGTTTCCCCAAACCAAGGGCTCCAAAATAAGGAGAGAGAGAGAGTGATATCACAATCTTCTATAATCTAAACACTTTTGCTCTGTCCTATTTGTTAGAAGCAAGTGACTAGGTCCAGCCATACTCAAGGAGAGAAGATGGAGATTACACATAGCTGTGACCACTGGGAGCCATTTTAGAGACTGCCTGCCCTACTGAGCAATTTTCTTCTTCCTGTTCATTCCTGGATGATGTGCTCTGGTATCAGAACAATCTGCGAAATTAGGCAGCATGAGGCTCCTCTCCCTCAGAACATGCCTTTCCAGCAGATTCTTGAAAGCTCTTTGCCCTGCCTATGCTCTATTGAACATCAGTGTTAGAGTTAATTATGAGGGAAAAAAGACTGACGGTTTTCCAATGAGTACCCAGGTCCAGAAAATGCAGCTGAATAAAGGAGCAATGCCACAGGACTGCTAGGTTTGTTCTGGGCTGGGCATGGTGGCTCCTGCCTATAATCCTGGCACTTTGGGAGGCCAAAGCAGGAGGATGACTTGAGCTCAGGAGTTCAAGAACAGCCTGAGCAACATGGTGAGACCTTGTCTCTAAAAAAAACTCAAAAAATTCGCCGGGCATGGTGGCATGTGCCTGTAGTCCCAGCTACTCTGGAGGCTGAGGCCCGAACCCAGTAGGGTGAGACTGTAGTGAGCCATGATTGTGTCACTGCATTCCAGCCTGGGCAACAGAGTGAGATCCTGACTCCAAAAAAAAAAAAAAAAAAAAGACTTTGTTCTGAATAGTCTTGGGCACAAACTTCAATGTGGAGAGGGTTTGTGAGTGATGGGTGGTTTGGGCAGAAGGGAAGAAATGCATTTGACAAGAAAACTCCTGAAGAGGGCATTCTGCTAACTGCCTTGGGGCATGGCAAGCCATCTCACCCCGCTAGGCTTGAGTCTCTAAAATTACAGGGTTAAAGTAGATACACTCTATACTGTGTAGGTTAATGACTGTAGAAAGAATTTATGAGACCACTAATAAAGAATGGATTTAGGTGGCCAGACGCAGTGGCTTATACCTGTAAACCCAGTACTTTGGGAGACCAAAGTAAGAGGTACAATAAGTCAAAAAACTACCTGGGCATGGTGGTATGCACCTGTGATTCCAGCTACTTGGAGGGCTGAGGTGGAAGGATCGCCTGAGCCCTGCAGGTGAAGGCTGTGGTGGCTGTGAGCATGCCACTGCACTCCAGCCTGGGCGACAGAGTGAGACGCAAACTAAAAAAAAAAATGTGTTTAGGTGTTTGAAAGTGAGAGGGAGAAACCAGTGCCAATTTACAATGTTACTGTAAACAATTTATGAGACCTAAAAGATAACCTATACTTTTTTCTAAGTTTAATGACGTTTCATGTTGTTGTGAAGACTATTGTTTTGTAAGTACAGAGCTCCTTTCCTTCTGCAAACAACTGTGTACTATTCTTCTCTTCAATCTACCCTCTCCCCATTACACACACACAAATACAAACACGCACACACACCACCCATATGATTACCATGGCAGCCGCCATGCCAGTGTGCCATGATTCTGCCTGTCTGCAGGCAACTGGGTCTGGGTTGTGCACATATCGCAACTGAGTCAAACCTTACCCTGAAGATTTGGATCTGGAAACAGATGGAGGCTAGCCTTTCTTAGAGTCCCAGGACTAAAAACTGTGATATCAGGGGCTTTCGGGGGCCACATTTTCTCTCATCTGGTCTAGAGAAGTCTGGTTGAGAGAGAAAGTGAGGAGGAAATGAAGCAGACAAACTGAGAGAAGCCACTGAGATGGAGAAAGAGCACAGGCAGCATTTGCATTTCTGGTTCCAGTAATTGCCGAGTCCTCAGTGTTTTCTTGGCATTGAGTTTCTGAGCTTAGAGCAGGATTGTTATGAAAACTTCCCCCTTTGGTTAAAGCATAATTGATTTGGGTTTCAGTCTTCTGCAACCAGAGGGGGAAAGAAAACTAATTCACAAGTTAATTGCAAAAAAAAAAAAAGACTTTGTTCTGAATAGTCTTGGGCACAAACTTCAATGTGGAGAGGGTTTGTGAGTGATGGGTGGT
>CAUYQG010153349.1:0-10194 GCA_963574415.1 Tarsius wallacei
TGCCCAGGCGGGTCTCGAACCCGCGGGCTCAGGCAATCCACTCACCTCAGCCTCCCAAGGCGTGGGATTACAGGCTGAGCCACCGAGCCCGGCTAGTTCATCACATTTTAACACCTACTATGTTGCAGGCATTATTGTAGACACTGGGATATGCAGTGAACAAAAGTCACAAAAATCTCTGTCCTTATAGAGCTTACATTCTAATAGGGGAATATTAAAATCCCTTCTTAAAGTATATAGTAAACTAGAAAAGGATATGTACTACTAAAGAAAAAAAACCAAATAAGGCTTTAAGGCATTGTATGGGGGTGGGGAATACAATGTTATATGGGGTGGCCTCACTGAGGAAGCAACTTTTGAGGAAAAGATCTGAAGAAGTGAAGAGAACTGTGTGAATCTGGGGGAAGAATTTTCTAGACAGTTGACACAGCAAGTACAAAGGTCATTGTTAGAGTGTATCTTTCATCTCGGAAGAGACAGATCATGGAGGATCTTCTAAATATTTGCAAGGACTATGATTTTACCCTTAGTGAGATGAGAAATTACTGGAAGGTTTTGTGGTTATAACAGGATCACTTTGGCAACCGTATTGAAAATAGACTGAAGTGAGGGTAAGTTCACAAGCAACAAGAGCAGTTAGAATAATGCAGTAATCATTCAGAACAGTGAAAATAGTGGTTTCAAGCAGGTTCATAGCAGTGGGGGTGGTAAGAAGTGGTCACGTTTTGGACATATAAAGGTAAGACTTTCAGTATCTCCAGACAGATTGGATTGCATGAGACAGAGAAGACTCTAAGCCGACTGCAAGGGTGTGGCCTGTGCACCTGGAAGTTCAAGTTGCTATTTAATGAGAGTTTTAAGACTGCAGGAGGGACTTGAGTTTAATTTTGAGGGGAATGGTTATCAAAGTTCAGCATTGAACTTGTTAAATCAGATATCTGAATGACATACAAGTGGAACTATAAAATAAGTATGAATCTAGAGCTGAGGGGAGTGGTCTGAACTGGAGAGGTAAATTTGGGAGTCTGTGGTATACAAGGTGATATTTAAAGTCATGAGACTGGGTACAAATTTACTGAAACTATGATGAGTTTATTTATACTAGCACCTAAAGGGTGTGAAGGTGGGAGATGTGCTTGGAAGGTAGGCAAGGATAAAATTATTGAAGACCTTATGTATTCCATGTATATAAACTTGGACTTTATCCTGACTGAGAATCGTTGAAATCAGCAGAAATTTGTAGTTAGACTTGCTTTAAACAGACTTGGCTTCATGACACTTCTAGTAGTATAAAGGAAGGATCAAAGACCTACAAACCATTTAGAAGGTGATAACAAAGTTCGGGAAAGAGTTGTCACACAACTCTTTCTCCACTTTTTCTGTACATTAGAGTAGATGTAGGATGGGATAGACATAAGAAAAACTAAAGAAGTAGAATTGGCCAGACCTA
Source organism: Tarsius wallacei (assembly GCA_963574415.1). Classification (NCBI taxonomy): domain Eukaryota; kingdom Metazoa; phylum Chordata; class Mammalia; order Primates; family Tarsiidae; genus Tarsius; species Tarsius wallacei. The sequence continues at coordinate 1,451 of CAUYQG010153349.1, forward strand.
ATCGGTGTTTGATTGTGCGAAGTGAGAATGTAGGAAGAGTTGAGGATAACCCTAAGTTCTATGTCAATACGGTGGATGGTAGTGCCATTTACTGTGACAGAAAACATAAGAAGGGGGAAGACTTTGGGAAATTCAAAGAAAAAATATGCTAACTATTGAACATAGTATATTTGAGAGCCAACTTTCTTGGCTCTCGTAGTGATCCTCTTAGTTTAATTAGCTTTGTTTATGTCGTCCATGTGAGAAGAGTATCCACCGAATTCATCAGCACAAGAACCATGGTTGGCATGAACATTATGGTTCTCTGTGTAAGATAATTTATTATTTAAACTTTTAGCAACTGGTTCACAGGAGTATACCTCACCACCTCACCCTCCCCTCCAAACTTCTCAGCTCCCAGCTTTCCGGTTGACACAAAATTGAGTCCCAGACCATTCGAAGATAAAGGTCAAACTTAGTCTTACGTTTAATTCCCTGAGCCATGGTGATCTCCCCAAGATGCCTACTTTGAGCAGCAGCATCCTAGCCCCTCTCACACTGACGTTTTCATAGCAACAAGGAAGCGTGTTATGTCTTCTCTTTAAAATCCAGGACATGTAATTTATTTCTATTGTTATAAAAACTTTTAAAAATACAGAAAAAATAAAAAGAAATCAAGGTGGGTGTTTCTAATTTAATCTTTTACTGACATCTAGTGCCAGAACTCTGCATATTCAGCTACCTGCTCCAAATATGAAAAAACAAAATACAAAAAACCCACAGGATTTTTAAATTGCCATGAATTTGAAAAAGAAAATAACAATAATCTATTTTATCAAACAATATCTATCTTATCTTTACATGATTTCTTACATCATTTTCACATTTAAATAGCAGCCTTTTAAAGCAGTCAGACACCAAACCCTTTAAATGCCTAAGAATTCAATGTTGAGGCAATTACTTTCTATTCTTACTTTTGGTTACCTGCTGGGGTAATCGCTGACAGTTCATGGAGGCCCAAGTAAGTCAGAATTTCACTCTCTGTAAGTTTTGAGGCACTTAGGATAAATTCTCCTTGGAAGTTGCATCAGATGGGGCTGGAATCCACAGTGCTTTCAAAACCATACTTTTCAACTGTTGAGGAATAATCTTTCACATTAAAGGTTTATACTAAACAGCAGAAATCTTAACCTTGAATGCAATTATTATAAATGATCATTAATAAAGAAGAATGAATTTGGAACTAGAAGATGAAAAGAATGACTTCTTGTGGTACAAAATAATTTTGAGGAGAAACAGGCACGATTTGTATATACATCATTGAGTTATTTGTGGTTACAAAAACATGCAGGCAGTAGAAACATTTAAGAGGATTACATCTATGTTTTGAGGTGTTATAGCTACAGAGGCAAAGGAAGAAATTGAAAATGTAAGGTTTGTAAAAATGAAGGTACCCATTCTCCATTTAAATCTGCATCTACTGGCTATGTGAGCTAAGCTGTGTGAACCTCAGTTTCCTCATGTCTAAACTAGTATTTGCCTTATAGGATTGCTGTAAGGATTGAAGTGTTCCACAACATTTCTGACTCATGGCAAGTGCCCAATAAACAATAATTGCCATTTGTAATAACAGTATTAAAAATAATTAAACTTACCTCCTGCCTCCTCTCATGGAGTCCAATGTGGTCCAAGTAGCAAGAGAAAGAGGCTTCCTACTCTAAATGGTCCAGAGCACTTCAGAAAATATCTGTGATCACTTCAGATTCAGTACCAGGTGCAACAGATCTAAAGTCAAATGGACCCTGGCAGGTCAAAGAGACGTGCTGCTAGAAAGGATATAAGACCAGTAGTAACAATCAGCCTTGCTCAAAGTCAGAGAAACAGGAGAATAAAGTCCAAATTCTTTTACATTTTCCCATTACCCGTTCATTGTCCTATGCTTCAAAGAAACAAAACTGCTTTCTGTGGAATAAGGTGGTTAATATACCATAGGCTCTGGGGTCGGGCTAACCTGAGTTTGAATTCGAACTCTCCCACTGACCAGCTGCTCGACTTTGCACAAGTTAACTTCTCTGAGACTTAGTTCATTTGTAAAATTGGGAATAATAATAATAGTACCTAACTCTTACGGTTGTTTCTAGGAATAAATGAAATGATGTATGTAAATCACTTTGCACAATGCTTGACAAACAATCTGTAATCAATTGTAACTTGGTAACCTCAAATCTGAGAGGGTCTGTGCGAAGTGTTTGCCTATTCCAAAGAAGTTACCAGGAGGTCCAGCAGGGAAAGACACTGGTTTATTAAAACTTATGGAAGGCACTGATGGCAGCAGGTCAACGAATAACCCATGCTTCAGGGCAGTATAGCAAGCAGATTTACAATCAAAGCAATGAAGCTAATTATTCACATTCCTATATGGTGTTTAAAATTACATTGATTAATCGTGATGACTACATTGTTTTCAGCTTTGGTTGGTCATCTGTATCCCATGACTCATTACTGGGAATATGCATACCCTTCAGAGACCAGCCTTGGCCAGAGGCTGCTCTCTGAGGGAGGGGGGGCAGGAAGAAGCCAGTCTATGTTCGGACAGTATCCCACATTAATAAATAATCATCATTATACTATTAAATCGTCCAACTTGCCACTATATCAAATGGCCTTGACATTTGGACTAGCCTGGCAGTTTCAGAAAAATTGTAATAATCTAAAAATCATGTCTTCCATGGCTTTAGCTTTCTAAGGTTCAAGCCTGATTATAATCATCTGTCAAACACATCACATTCCAGGTATCTAGGTACTTTTATTTGCTTAGTCTTCACAAAACCTGAAAAAGGTAGACACTATTTTTCCCTTTACACATGAGGAAAAGGAGGCTCAGAGAAGGTAGTTTGCCCCAGGTCACAGAAACAGCACAGGTAATAGTTGATCCTGGCCTGAATGCTATAGACCCTGCTTTTGCTCAGTGTAATGTACTGCCAGATTTTTGTTAAAAGTCAAAACAGCAACAACAACAACAAACAAAACCTTCCATGGCTCCCTACAGCCTTCAGGGGAAATATCAAACCCCTTAGCTTACTAAACAAGACTTTTCCTTATTTCTCTCTAGCCCCTACCTACCCCTCTAGCCTCCTTGCCTACTGCCTAATCATCTTCTCCAGGAAACCTTCCCTGATGCCCTTCTTGGGTCTCTCATAGCACTCTGGTGATATCAGCATCACAGGACTTGATTTTATTGTCTGTATTCCTCAAAAGTGCTAGCAAAGTGCTTGGCACAGAGTAGGAATTCAATAAATGTGTGATGAATGAATGAGTGGATAAATTAATGAATATTGACAGGGAAGGCCCGAATAAAGTCCTACCACTTTAGAGAACAGAGGGGCTTAAAGTGTGGTCCCTGAGCCAGCACAACAGCATCATCTGCAAACTTAGAAATACAAACTGTCGACCCTGACCGAGACTGGCTGAATCAGAAACTTTGGGGGTGAGACCTGGCCATCTGTAGTTTATCACCTCCAGGTGATTCTGATGCATGTAAATTAGTGGTCTAGTTATCAGTAATATTATACTTGGTGCTTAATAGATCACAAAACACTTTTCTTTTTTTTTTGAGCTGGAGTCTCATCACTCTGTCGCCCAGACTGGAGTGCAGTGGCCGCTCCCGGCCACCGCAGCCTCGACCTTCTGGGCTCCAGCGATCCTTCCGCCTCAGCCTTCCACGTAGCTGGAACTACAGGCGCGCGCTACCACGCCCGGCTAATTTTTTATTTATTGTAGAGATGAGGTCTCGCCAGGCTGCCCAGGCGGGTCTCGAACCCGCGGGCTCAGGCAATCCACTCACCTCAGCCTCCCCAGGCAAGGGATTACAGGCTGAGCCACCGAGCCCGGCTACAAAACACTTTTCAAACTACTATCTTTGAAATTGAAGATGAAGTGGAGAGGGGAAAATAATTAAGGCATTCAGACGTGTTTGAGATACAACCCTATTTAGTATACCCCTCAGTTCTGAGGAATTTCTCATCAGGCACATCTCTGTAGGAATATTTGCCTGGCCAGGCTGGGGTAGTGGCCTCTGTGGTAAACAGCATCTCCAGTGAAATCCCATTGGTTGGATGAAGGATTCCAGGTAAGCAAGGTTGAATGTGATTAGATAATAATTGAGATTGTAGGAAAGCTGAAGCTATAGGCAAGGTTTACTCAAGTGAGTGATGAGGGTTATGTGGGTATTTTTAATGACTTATGCAGACATGATGTTTCAGTAAATGAAAGAAACTATTTGCAAAATTATATGACCCCGTTCTTAATTTTAAAAATACTCTTTAACCCTTACTGGAAAAAAAATTGTGAAAGACTAAAATGTTAATAGTGATTTTCTCTGGGTAGTGGGATTACACCATTATTTTATAATTTTTATAATGAGTGATAGATAGTGAAGGTATAAAATTTGTTCTGTCTAACTGGGGAGCCTGGCATGTAGAACCAATGGCTGATGTAGCTGGAGGCAAACTTTGAAAGGGAAAATTGAAATCTTAAAGGCTAGAAGGAGCTTTTAAGAACCCAGGACAATCTAATGGATATCAATAGGGTTTCCTAAAGCATTGAAGTAGGAAGTGAAGACATGCTCCAGAAGATTTCTGTAGGCCACTACTGAGGATACTACTGACTCAGGCTTTCTGGTAACTCAAGGGCAACTTCCAGCAAAAGAGAAGGAAAGGCCCTGGAGCATGGATGGAAAAGGGGTTGGTTTTTTTCCAGGTCCTAGAATGTAAGAGAGCTCACTTGGAGAGTGAAAGTAAGGTTAAATTATCAAGGACAGTTAATGACTCCAAGGATTGCAGCTGAAGAAGGTAACAGCTTGAAGGGAAGAAGAAAAGGATAAGTGAACAACTAGTGCCTGGAGCAAACTGTCTAGCACTTTAAACTTGTGCCAAGCTAATTTCGTAAAATGAGATTATGTCCTTATACTTCACATATTCTGCATATAGCTTATACCCTAAGATTTCTTCACTTTTCAAACTGGTTGTGGTCTTTAAAATGATGCTTGGGCAATAGTTGCTTTGGAGAGGAGGTTGATACAGAATTAAAGTAAAAGTTCTGAATTTCAAGGGTATGATCTCTGGAGAAGTCCTCCCTTTCCCCCTCTTCCCATCTTTGAGCCCTGAGAGTGAAAAATTATTATTTAAGTGGTTTACATTTATTGAGTAGTCAACATTTGGAAGTCTAAATGCTTTGAATAGGTTTTCTCATTTATTCTTCTCTTTAGTTAGGTATTGCAATTATGCCCAACTTTATAAGTGAAGAACTGGAGGTGTAGCTGGCAAAGGGCAGCAGTAGAACTGTCCGGGCCAAATTCCTTCTAAAACACTACCTTGCATTTGTTAGTCCTGAAAATACCCTAAAGCAAGTAGCAATTGCTATAAAATGCTAAAATTAGTAATACCTAGGGTAAGGTTATAAACAAAGTGATATGGTCATACTGCATTGGTGGGAATGTGAATTGGTGTGACCTTCCTGAAGGACAATTTGGCAGTATTTGCCAGAAGAATTTTAAGTGCAGGTACTCTTTGTTTCCATTATTGAGCTACTAGAAATTCACCTGAGAAATTAACTGGCAACAACATATGCCCAAGACGTTTAGTGCAAAGAACTAGAAATAACCAGTGTCCTCAAAGGGAAACCAGATAACCAAATTATGGTACAGCCATGAAAAAAAACAAAGCATATCTATATGTTCAGAAATGAAAAATATCAAGATACAATAAGTTAAAAGAGCAAGGTACAAGCTGAATGCATTGACTCACGCCTGTAATCTCTTCAGTTTGGGAGACTGAGATGGGAGGATTGCTTGAGCTCAGGAGTTTGAGACCAGCCTGAGACACAGCAAGACTTCATCTCTACAAAAAAATTAGGTGAGTGTAGTGGCATGTGCCTCTAGTCCCAACTACTTGGGAGGTCGAGGCAGAAGGATTGCCTTAGTTCAGGAGCCAAGGCTGCGGTGAGCTGTGATCATGCCACTGCACTCCAGTCTGGGCAACAGAGTGAGACCCTTGACTCAAAAATAAGTAAGTAAATAAATAAATACATTAGCAAGTCAGAGAATGGTGTGCATAGTATGATTACTTTTATAATACAGTAATTTTAAAAGAATACATATAGGAGGTAGATTGGTAGATATACTGACATAAAAATAATGTGGTTATTTTCCCCCTGAAAGGAAGCAAAAAAATTTTTAACAATAGGTACCTTTGGACAGAGTAACTGAATTGTTATTGTTCGCCATTTGGATATATTTGGACTTTACATTTTTGTTTTCTGTTCTATGCTCACATAAACACACACACACACACACACACACACACACACACACACAAACCTAACACTTCATTAAATCTTTTAAATAAAAAACCAAAACAGTAGCATTTACTGAGTCTGTAATGTTCAAGGGCCTGTCCTAAGCACTTTACCTGCAGTAACCTCACTATATTCTCACGTTAAATTCTTATCTCCTTTTCACCGGTGAGGAGTTAGAGGCTAAGACAGATGAAATCACTTGCTTGAGATCACAGAGTTAGAAGGTGGGGGAGCTGCAATTACAATGTCCCTCTGCCTCATTTTAGAGCCCTAGCTCACAACTGTCAGGTTATACTCTTCTAATTGGGCTTTATATTCACTCTCATTGCCTAATGAAAGTATGTTGGCAAACAACTGGAGTCTAATGAGATAATGTATGTGAAAATACTTTTCTAAGAATAGAGATGTTTGGAGAAGACAGGCACGGGTAGGGAATTTGTTTAAATTGGCCAGGCCTGTCTACTAACCCCTACACATTCGGGATACTGTTTATTGATGAGGTGATGATCAACACCTTTTTTTTGGTTCCTCCTTTAAAAATAATGTGAAGTGATATTTACTTCCCCTTTTCCCTGATCATGTTTTAAAAATCAAAATGATATGCAGAAACAAAAGTCCTTCATAATACTCCACTTAAGATTAATGACTTTGTTTCAGATTTGAATGGTTATGTAACTATTGCATATATATTTTTTACATGAATGGGAGCAACTATACATTTTTTCAGTATCTTATTTTTTCAACCATGCAATATATCTTGGCCATCTTTTTTTTTTTAAATCAGTGCTTATAAACCTACTTTTCTCTTTTTAAACATCTGCCCAATGCCCCATTTTGTGAAGATATGTATATAACTTTTAAAAATCACCTACTGAAGGACATTAAAGTCACTTCCACAAATGCTTGCTTTCCTAATCAATGCTGTAATAAATACCCTTCCTAAGAAAGTCTAGAAGGATCTTCAGACTGTGTGACATTTGCCCAACCTGTAGTTGATGAGAATGACCCAACAGGACTCTGTATTGAGGGGAGGGGTATGTTTCACTGTGTGAGAAAAACAAAGAACTCTCTAAAACATGGCTAATACACTCAGAGATACTTGAGTTGCCAACAGATAGGACGACCTCAAAAAAGCACTCCCTGTTATGATAGTTTAGTAAAAGTGCAGAGACTTGCTACGATTGCTCAACACTGGCTGGATCAGAGGAGGAATTTCCAGACTCAGTTACAAGCATGGCTGCTGGAGTGCTGTGGATTCCACCAGACAGTCTGGAGACAGCTAGACAGGGAGATGAGCAGCAGAGCTCCAAATCAGGCAACAAGCACGTGTGGAAAGAGCATTGACCTATGGAGAAGCTCCTAACTCATAGACCAAACCTCTTCCAGCAGAGGGCAGTGCCTCAGATATCAGGCAGGACTCAGGCCAGCTGGAACCAGAGCTGGGAACTTCGCTGGAGAGATAGCACCAGCCCTAGGCCGAGGGGAAATTGAACTAAACTGCCCTTTGAATACTGTAAGTGACATTGGGAAACACTTAGGGAGGACCAGTGGGATTTTGAGTTACTGTGATTTGCCTGTATTCTACTGTCTAACAATTTGGGTTGGGCAATAAATCTCTTTTTATAGAGTCTGGCCACTTAGGGCTTGCAAGTAAGATAATTTAGAATTATTTTAACCAGGCTGGCCACCGAATCTCCTGAGGTTTCTGGGTGCATGCTCGAATCAAAACGAAAGTGGCAAGCCTAAAATATAGCCTAGCCTCCAGGTTCTGAAACCCTGTGGATCTGACACAAAGTTTACAAATAGAAAGTTAGCCAAGGGAAAGATATGTAAGAAGTAACAATTTTATCTAAAAATAGAAACGCAGGGTTTAACACTAGAGTTATTATTTGCTTTTGAATTTCAATTACTATGACGATGGCCTTTAAAACAAAACTTTAACAGAAGAGTAAGCCATGCAGATTGTTATACATGCAGATAATCAAAGATTAAAATAAATTCGTCTGTAGGCTTAATCCATTTCCAATATACTCTTCCCTGAACACTGGTTACCTTTTTTGCTGTGTAGTAGTTGGAATCAAATGGGGACAAAGCTGAGTTAGACCATAAAGTCTATTTCTAATGCAATTGTTTTTTGAACCTTGTGATTTAACCATTTTTTTAAAAAGTAACTTTGGTATTTGCTGGTGAAATCAAGGCAGATGTGCCAGATGATAAAAGTACTATTGTGTGTGTTTGTCAGGCACGGCTAAGTAAAAGACACCACGTACGAAATCAGAGCAATAGCGAAGTGTAAGGGTAGTCTGCATGCATTTCTCAGTAAAATATCAAGTGGAAGAAATACCAGCAAAGAGAAAAAATAAGATACTGAAAAAATGTATAGTTGCTCCCATTCATGTAAAAAATATATA
>CAUYQG010153352.1:0-16521 GCA_963574415.1 Tarsius wallacei
GGAGTTCGAGACTAGTCTGGGCAACAGAGTGAGACCCCCATCTCTACAAAACATTAAAATAAGATGAGAAAGAATGCAGTACACAAAGTGAGGGGTGGTACAGAGTTGTCAGCACATGCTCCTGGTGGCTCCAGCCAACACACTGCCCAGAGTTTCAGAGCTGGGCACTCTTGGGCACCCTGGGACGGAATGCAGAGAGCTTGGGAGTCCAGTGAGGAGTGGGAGTATTTATGGGGTCTGAGTGCCTGATGCAAAACTTTCCTCCAGAACTCCAATTTTCTGTCTGCCAAGATAAGTGATGGAGGTTTATGGTTCACATTGTAGCACATTCGCCCAGGCCAGCAACCTACAACTCTGAATTTCTGGCCTGCCTCCTTCCAGCCAAAAGTGAATCTAGATTTACTTGTCATCAGAAACAAGCACCATCTCCCTGCTTGGTGAGATCCTAGTTTTAGAAGATTCTGCTTTTATCCTGGAAGTATCAATCTCTGTGTGCAAGGTCTCTTTCTGTGCTGGAAGAGATGCTTAAACCTAAGATAAGAGCAAACTTCATATCCCAGGAGATGGCAGATACAATTTCAGTTGCTTTACATTAAACAACTTCTTCTACTTCTGTTCTTTTATGAGCATAAGGTCATCAATGGGCCAAAAATCTGAAAAACAGCCTCAGCTCCTCAAGGTGAATGTGAACAGTCAGTGCAATCAAATTGGAAGCATAAAATTTATTTAGCCTCACTCCCTTGTCACCCTGTATTCGTAGGCTGACCTTTCCCCATCCATATCCACACCATTCCCAAAGGACATCATCTGTGAATGGTGGTCACCTGTGGGAACATTGCAGAGCAAGCTTGTTTCTGGTACAGACATGGTTATGTGGCCCTTAGACTCAGGTAGGGACGTATTTCCAGGTTGCCCGGTTGGCTGATGTTCTTAATTTTTGACAATTGAGCCATTCCTTAGCCCCTGGGAGGGTAAAATAGTGTATCATTTATTAAAAATACTCCCTTAAGACCCTACCTAGAAAGTCTGAAATGATGAAACTCTGCCAAACCACAGAGAAATTCTGTGACGGTTTAACTGTAGGTGTCAGTTTGACTACACTCAGGGATATCCAGATAGACGGTAAAGCATCATTTCTGCATAAATCTGTGAGGGTGTTTCTGGAAGAGACTGGATCTGAATGAGTGGACTGGGTGAGGAGGATCTGCCCTCACCAGTGTGGGTGGGAACCATCCAATCACTGATGGCCCAGATGGTACAACAAGACAGAGGAAAGACTTGGACTGAGCCACACCACCAGTTTCCTTCATTCTCCATCTTACAGATGTCCTATCCTGGGACTTCTCAGCTGCCATAATTGAAGTATGTCGATTCCCCTAACAAATCTTCTCTCCTATCTATCATCTATCTATCTATCTATCTATCTATCTATCTATCTCTATCTCTATCTTTCTATCTAATCTATCCTCTATCATCTATCTACTATCATCTATTACCTATCTATCATCCATCTATCATCTATGTATCATCTTCCTATCCATTATCTATATATCATCTATCTCTATCTAATCTATCATCTATCTATCTATCATCTATCACCTATCATCTATCTATATATATCATCCATCTATCTCTATCACCTGTTTATGTATCATCTATTATTTATCTATCATCTATTTATCTATTCGTTCATCTATCTATGTATCATCTATCTATCCATCTACCACCTACCTATCTATCTATCTGCCCAACTGCCTACCTACTTATTTTCTCTCTGGAGAATTCTAACTAATACAAATCCAGAAAATACCAACTACGGTCCTGCCACACAATGACATTTCAGTCAACAGCCAACTGCATATACAGCAGTGGCCACTTAAGATTATAATTCCTGTTTCTACTGTCCCTACTCCATGTTTAGACATGTTTAGGGGCACAGATACTTCCCACTGTATTCCCATTGTCTACAGTGTTTATTATAGTCACTTACTGTACAAGTTTGAATCCTGGGGGCACTGGGCTGTACTGTGTAGCCTGGGTGTGTGCTAGGCTGTGCCATCTAGGTTTGTGGAAGTACACTCTGTGATGTCAGTGCAATGGTAAAATCCTTAACAATGCATTTCTCAGAGCATATCCCCTTTGTTATGTGATGCGTGACCGTGCTTGTGCATTTAAGGTCAATCAACAGTGTTGCTGGGCCTATATTAAAGGCAACATCCTCTTGTATGGACTATTGATCTTACTGAATATGTTTGTCCCCTTCCTTCTCTGCCACCCATTCCCAGAGCCTTTCTCATTCCAGCCAGGAGATACATTTAGAAATTGAAATCTGACTGTGTGACCCCTTGCTAAGACATCCCAAAGGCTTCCCAATCACTTAGAATAATATCCAAACATTTTACTCTGTCCTAGAAGATTCTAGAGGATTCACTCCTGCCTACCTCTTCTACCTAATCTCTCTCGTTCTCTCACACTGATAACTCCCACCACATAAGTTTCCTACTTGTTTTTGAACACACCAAGCCTGATCCATGTTTAGGGACTTTGATCTACCTGAAATGCTCTGTGCTCTTAGTCCGGCTTTGTTATTATAGGTTGAATGTCTGTCCCCTCCAAAACTCATGTTGAAATTTATTTTATCCCCCATATGGCAGTATTGAGAGGTGAGGCCCTTAAGAGGTGATTGGATCATGAAGGCTCTGGCCTCATGCCCGGATTAATCCATCCATGGATTAATGGGTTAATGGATGAGCAGGTTGTCATGGGGTAAGACTGGTGGCTTTATAAGAAGAAGAGAGATTTGAGTTGGCACACGCAGCCTCCTTTCTGTGTGATGCCCTGCACTGCCTCAGGACTCTGCAGAGAGTCACCAGTAGCAAGATGGCCCTCACCAGATGCAGCCCCTTGACCTTGGACTTCTCAGCCTCCATAACTATAAGAAATAAACTCCTTTTCTTCATAAATCACCAGTTCCAAGTAATCTGTTATCTGCAACAGAAAACAAACTAAGACACTTGTTATTTAAGTATCTCTTCGAGTGACAATACCTCCTAGAGTTTTCTCTGACCATGTGTTCTAAAGGGACCCTCACCTTCACCCTCTATTCATCTTCTTGCTTTTTATTTCAACACCTTCAAACACCCATTGTGTGTCCACTGTTGTTCCTCACTCAAGAAGGTAAGTGTGAGAGCAGGAACTTCATCAACCTCCCTGCTGTGTCTCCAGCACCTTCCAGGAACTTGGCACATGGTAGGTGTTCAGTAAGTCTTTGCTGAATGACTGGAGATCCTAGTTTCTTACATTGTCTAGGCATTTAAGAGACAACATTTCACAGGGAAGATATTTAACCTCTCTTGGGAAGGAAGAGGAAACTCCGCTTCTCATTAATTATTTAATTACCTCCAAAGCTTGGAATTTCAGGAAGATTAAGAATCTTTCTTATTCCAACTGTCACAGCCACATGCTCCAGGTCTAATCCTAGCACCTGTGATTCTTAACCTGATGGCTGATGTCTTGTTTTCCTGTAGGATGAGCAGAGGAAGAAATCATCTGCGGACTGTTACCTTGGCATCTTTTGAGATCTTAATTAGCGGGGATTTTTATCTTTTTCTACTTTCTCATTTGTGGTCAGGATTCTGATTAACTTGTATGTGGAAGTTTTGTCATTCAGAGGAGGCTGGAGGAGGGTGCTTGGGGCTGGTGAGAGATGCCAGAGCTGCCCTTCATTGCTGGGGAAGCTTGGCCGTGCGCCGGCTGGCTCTCTCCAGCTCTGCATCCGTCCACTCCGCCAGGTGGCAGGGACAGGCATGCACCACAATCGTGATCGTTGGCGACCATGGATAAGTGGACTCACCGAGAGCTCTCTGCTTACCAGGCATTTTCTTATGTCTGCTGTGCCTTTGTGAGCACGGGGTCCCCAAGTTTTCAGCGGGAAAGGCCAGCAAGCAACAGCTCACACTGGCATTTTTGTCAATCAGGCGCCTTCATCTCGGCATCCGGGCTGCCTCAGCACCTCTGAACACCCGGGGCCTGCAAACAGTTTATCCGCAGGACTGGCATGGCAGGTGAAGGCTTCTCAGCCCAAGCGGTGGGGTCGATCTCACTGTTCTCCATTCAGTGGCCTGTGGTTCAGCCCTCGCCTGTCACCCCACCAGATCTGGAGCTTTCAGAGCCATATGAGGCTTTGGGGGAAACTTCTGTGTTTCGACACAGCTTTGCAATAAGACCAATCTGGGTTTAAATCTTATCAATTTATTTAACTCTCCTAACCTCCATTTTATCTGTGAAATAGGGTTAAGAGACACAACCCAGCTCACAGATTTTTTGTAAAGATTAAATTAGACACTAGATACAATGTGTTTAAAATAGCAAATGTCGGTTATTTTTGTTTGGGTCAGATGATTTAGGTTCAAGTCTGCCTGTGAAACAAGTTTTCATCTCTCTGATTACTCAGTTTCCGCATCTGTAAAATGGAGATGATGCCTCTTGTGATAGTGTGACAATGACATGAAAGTGTCAGATACGTTGTCAAGCACTGGACGAAGGCTAGCTAATGTCATCAATTAATCATTTGTATCTGCCCCTGCCCGTGAAGTTAAGTTTAATTTCTCATAAAACCCTGAACATATCTGACTTACTCATGAAAAGAAAAAGAAATATAAAACAGGGAGGGCTGTACGTTGGAATGCTTTAAAAAAAAAAAAAAAGCAGCAGCAGCAAATAGTATTAAAATGATTATTGCATGAATGACCGGACTATTGTCCCTCAGGGGAAAATATTTCCCAGTTTGCTTAGAATAGCAAAAAAAGGGAAAAAGAGATTTGATAGCTGTTTCAAAGCTATCTTCCCCAGGGAAATTAAACCTGAGTTATGAGGTATTTTTCATAAAACCAGAGTATAAAACTAACAAGTAAAAAAAAAAACATTGGGAGGTGAACCTAAGAGGATTCCGACAGGGCTTTCCTTCTCAGTGTAGGGGTTCCTGGACATGCCAGCATTCCTGCCACTAACTGCCTCTTCTTCCCACTTTGTCCCACTTATGTGAGGTATAGCCATAAAGAGTTACCTCATTTGGCCATGTTCCAGTCTCCCTTGCAGGAACATCCCAGCATTATCCACTGAGAAGTTGATAGGCCCTCTCAGTCCACGTGACTTCTAGCAGCCCTCCCCACATCCCTAACAGTAACTGATGCAGTTCTAGAGACCACAAAGGCAGTGGAGTGTTTTTATATTAAAGCAGCAAGTTATTGTCTAAAAGCTATAGCTTCTGTTTTTATTTTTGCAAAAAATTACACTGAGTACTTTTCTAGAAACCTGATTTTTCTTTTTTAACCTATTCATCTCCTGTCCTGTGGGCACTTTTGAGGATCAGAGATATTTCTTATTTAAATCTTGGCTGGGTGCTGTAGCTCACACCTGTAACCCCAGCACTTTGGGAAACTGAGGCAGGAGGATCGCTTGAGCCCAGGACTCCGAGTCCAGCCTGGGCAACATAGGGAGACCTCATCTCTACAAAAAAAATTAAAAAAAAAATAAGCTGGGCATGGTGGTGCACACCTGCAGTCCCAGCTACTCGGGTGACTGAGGAGGAAGGATCGTCTGAGCCCAGGAAGTTGAGGCTGCAGTGAGCTGTGATCATGCCACTACACTCCAGCCTGGGAGGCAGAATGAGATCTGACTCAAAAAATCAATCAATCAATCTCGCCAGCCCTTTTTTCTGAAACAAAACCCTTCTTTTCTGTACAGAACTCATTCCACAGGAGCCTGATTCTGCCGTCTTCATTCTCACGACCCAGAACTGGCCAGTGCATGTATCTTGAGTTCTTGGTCATAGTGACTGGTCCCAGGATAGGCACGTGATCCAAATCAAGCAAGTCAGACTTTTCCTTGGATCTTTTCTGATATTGTAATCGGAAAAGGCCATCTCTTCCACCTGGGTTTGTTAGGCTGGTAAGATTTTGGTCTGAGGCTGTCCATAGCCATGTGATGAGGACCTGTCCAAGAGACAGAGGGCAAACCTGAATAACATTGTCTGGACATTGGAGCAAGTGCTGCCTGAATAACATTGTCTGGACATTGGAGCAAGGTCTGCCTGGAGCAGGGCATTATGTGAGCTAATAAATGCTCTTCACCCTGTTTCACTGAATATTTGATTGGGGACTATGTTACTATGAACTAAAGCATTTCTGATTAATACAATTAGATGAACCTAATATGTATTAGAGTTTTTTCTTATCTTGAAGAATTGATATGATGAAACAAATGTGGTATAAAGGAATGCAAAATAGGCTGGATGTGGTGGCTCACATCTGTAATTCAGGGACTGAGACTGGAGGATTGCTTGAGACCAGGAGTTTGAGATCAGCCTGGGCAACATAGTGAGACCTCATTTCTACAAAAAAAATTTTTTGGCACACTCATGACCACCCCAGCATTGACCTGCTGGGCTCTGGCAATCCTTCCACCTCAACCATCCAAGTAACCCAAACTATAGGTGCGCGCTACCCAACTCGGCTAGTTTTTTATTTATTGTAGAGATGATGTCTTGTCAAGTTGCCCGGGCTGGTCTTGAACCCATGAGCTCAGGCAATCTACTCACCTCAGCCTCCCAAAGTGCTGGGATTGCAGGCTGAGCCACTGAGTCCAGCCAAAAAAAATTTTTTTTTAATGAGCTGGGTGTGGTGGCACATGCCAGTAGTCCCCCCAGCTACTTGAGAGGCTGAGGCGGGAGGATCACTTGAATCTGGGAGTTAGAGAGTGCAGTGAGCTATGATTGCACCATTGCACTCCAACCTGGGCAACAGAGCAAGACTCCATCTCTAAAAAAAATTTTGAGTCATGATTTCACTCTGTAGCTCAGGCAGGAATGCAGTGATGTGATTATGGCTGACTGCCGCCATGACCTCCTGGGCTCAGCTGATCCTTCTAGCTCAACCTCCTGAGTAGCTGGGACTAAAGGTGCAAGCCACCACTCCTGGCTAATTTTTTGTAGACAGACAAGGTCTCGCTATGTTGTCCAGGCTGGTCTCGATCCCTTGGGCTCAAGCAATCCTCCGGCCTCGGCTTCCCAAAGTGCTGGGATTATAGGCATGAGCCATTGCAATCAACTAAATAAAAAATGTTTTTAAATAAAAAAATAAATGTAAAATAGAGGGAAGCACATGTAGGGTTAAGTTTGAAATTTCCTTTTAAAACAAAATGTCCCATGTACTCAACACCTGCCCTTTGCCAGGTATATTATGCATACTGTCCTCACCACCAACCTACAAGTCATGTTATACCCATTTTAGTGAGGAGGAAGTTGAGGCTCAGAAAGAGACTTGCCAAAGACCATCCCGGCTGGAATTAGTGAAGTCAAGATTTTGCATTCAGATTTTTGGCCAAGTCACCCACATCATACAGATTTGGACACGATTACTGCTTATTCATGTATTCAGCTCTTATTGGGCATTGGCTATTTGCCCAGCACAGTGCCATGCCCTGGGATGTGAAATGAATAAGATAGTGCCCATCTTTCAGGTGTTCCTGGTCCAATGAGGTCTAATGATCCCATCAGGGTCAGTATTATAGGCTGAATTGTGTCACTTCCTCCACCCCCAAAAGATATATTAAAGCCCACTGCCTGTGATTATGATCTTGTTTGGAAATGGGGTCTACACAAATATAGTCAATGTAAGAGGAGGTCATTACGGCAAGCCCTAATCCAACATTATCAGTGTTCTTATAAGAGGGAGATTTAGAAACAATGCCTTACTGTTTGAACACCATACAAAGACGGAGAAAGAGATGGGGGCAATATATCTACAAGCCAAGGAGCACCAAGAACTGCAGCATTCATGAGCACAGACACTCCCTAAGAACCCTCAGAGGGAATCAAGCCTGCCGCCATCTTGATTTCAGACATCTGACCTCCAGAACTGGGATGTGAGATAACACATTTCTGTTGTTTTGAGCAACCCAGTTTTTGCTACTGTGTCATGGCAGCCCTAGGGGTGACTCTGGGAACCCATGCATATTTGCATCTCAACTAAGATTGCACCCCCTCCACTTCCCCCCACCCCTGGGACAAGTCTTTGCAGCCAGAGGGTCCCATACTCAAAGATGGGAGTAAGACCCTTATTTCTCACAGCTGTGTGACACCAGCAGGGCCCATTGTACCTGAAACCATGCCCCACCCTCTATGACAACTCTCCCTCCTAACATACTCTGGCCCAGAGTGACGCCTATGTTTGCTTTGGACAGGCAAGTACCCAGAGACAGCGGACAGCTAATGCCAGGGCATTGCCCTTTCTTAGTATTCATTCCAAGGCCGTTCTGTTTCCAGGATACAGGTCTCATGATTTCTCCTTTGTGATTAATGTTGAAGCCATTTCTTGATGTACTGTCTTAATAACATGGGGAGGGCAAACACAGCCTTTGGTTGCCGACTGTGACACTCTTACCTGATCAGCTCTCACCCTCGCCCATCCCCGAGAGTCAGGTAAGTAGTACAGACACAGAAGACATACAGTAAGGGGAAATAAAGTCTGAATTAGCCAGAGATTCGCCTAGAGCAGCCATGGGCTACAATTTGGGCCTGGCGCCTGGCATTTTGATCAAGGACCCAGCTCCCTTTAGTTTCCAGCTCTCTCAATCTGCCCGTAGACATCTTCTAATAAAATGCATTCACCTGCGGGTGGGTTTGGAGGGCAACTCATTAAAAACTTGTGAAGTACCCAGTAGCTAAAGCTTTCCCCCTGGGTCAACGTAACTTTTCCATACTCCCAAAGAAGGGGGCGATACCATTCACAAATCGCCAAGTGGGTGTCCTCCTGTCAACACCTTGAGAGCGAAGCCCCAGTCTCGCTTTTTTGGGTACCTTTAATAACATCTAACAGAGTAGGTGCTTCTGGCATGCACCTGTAGTGCCAGCTACTTGGGAGGCTGAGGAAAGAGGATCCCTTGAGCCTAGGAGGTTGAAGTTGCAGTGAGCCATGAGTGTGCCACCTTACTCCAGCCTGGGTGACAGAGTAAGACCCTGTTTAAAAAAAAAAAAAAAGGAGAAGAATTTGAGCATTAGGGCTTGGTGGTCAGACTGCCTCTGTGATAGTCAGGGAAGTCAGTTAACCACTCTGAGCTTAAGTCTCTTCATCTGCAAAATGAGCTGTTAGAGTAAGTCAATGAGATCAGGTACCTGAAGTGCTTAGTATTCAATAAAAAGACAGCCATTATTATTGTCTGGTGACCGGCAGAGCGGCAACTGACCCAGCTGTGTCCAACTCCAGAGTCTGCACGTTGCCCATTTCGGGAGCCCGATGTGACTTCTGCTGAATTGCTCTTATGGGCTCTCGACTCTAGAGCGAGCTGTCTTCATGAAGGCAGGACCTGCAGGCACGCACGGTCAGAGCTAAATCCTTTCCACAGATGCCAGGGCTAAGGCCTCTACACCTCCGAATTCACAGCCACCCTACTTGGTGACCCAGATATCCAGATAACATCCTTGCTTCTCTGGGAAGAAATAGAAGCTTTCGAAATTCCCCTGAGGCCTGACTCCCAGGGCTTGTCAAAGGTCCATTTGTGAGCACAGGAGCTCAAGGAGAGAAGACCCACTTAGGGTTTTATTCAGCTCCCTCTCCTGTGGTCACCTCTTATACCTGGATGTAAGATTCCCAGCTATTCACCTGTATGAGTTTCCTGGTGCTCTCATAACCATGTACCCAGAACTGCATGGCTTCAAACAGAAATCTATTGTCTCAGAGTTCTGGAGGCTTCAAGTTCAAAACCAAGGTGTGAGCAGGGTCATGCTGTCCCTGAATGCTATATAAGAGACTTCTTCCTTGCCGCTTCTAGCTTTTGGTGTTTGCTGACAACTGTTGGCGTTCCTTGGCTTGTGGGTGCATCACACCAGTCACACTGCCATCTTTTTCCTGTGCATTTCACGTCGTCTTTCCTAAGTATCCAGGCCCTTCTTACAAGGATGCCAATTATGTTGGATTAAAGCCCACCCTGACAACCTCATTTTTACTTGATTACCTCTGCCATTTTAACTTGATTACCCCTATCTCCTCATGAGGACACACTTTTAGGTACTGGAACTTCAGCCTATCTTTCTTTGGGGAGACCCAATTCAACTCATAACACCGTCTGTGATGGTTCATTTATGTGTCAACTTGGCTAGGCCACAGTACCCAGAAATCCAGTCACACATTATTCTAGGTGTTTCTGGGAAGGTATTTCTTAGATGAGATTAGCATGTAAATCAGTAAACACAGAGTAAAGCAGATTACCCTTCACAGTGAAGGGGGTTTCATCCAATCAGTAGAAGACCTTAATGGAAAAAAAGACTGACTTCCTGTAAAAAGAGGGAATTCTGCCAACAGACTGCCTTTGAACTCACACTGAACTCCATGCCTAGGTCTCCAGCTTGCCGGCCTACCCTATGGATTTTATATATATACACATACATCTCATTCGGGCACAGTAGCCCACACCTGTAATCCCAGCACTTTGAGAGGCTGAGGTGGGGCGATTACTTGAGGCCAGGAGTTTAAAACCAGCCTGGAAAACATAGAGATACCTAATCTCTATAAAAAAAATAAAAAACTAGCTGGGCATGATGGTGGATGCCCGTAGTCCCAGCTACTTGGGAAGCTAAGGCAGGAGGATCGCTTGAGTCTAGGAGTTTGAGACTGCAGTGAGCCATGATCATTCTTCTGTACTCCAGCCTGGGTGACAAAGTAAGACTTTGTCTCTAAAATATATATACACACACGCACACACATACACGTGCCTTTCCACCCTCCTCACTGTAAACAAACTATCTGTCAACCACTGAACAAGCATTTCTGAGCCTTCCATTTTTATTAATCCCTTGGCAAAGGAAGGTTGAACAGTTCAGTCTCAGTGTGAAATGCTTTGAGAAATGATGGAGAAGAAACAAGAAGAAATTCCTGAGGTTCACAAGTTAATACAGTCCTGAAGGCTGGTGTCACGTAGAAGGAATTAGAGTCGAATCATTCTTTGAAAGTACTGCACAAAATGTTAAAGTGCTGATCACATTGTTCCTTGCCTCATTACCTATTGCTATGTAATCAAACTCCAAAACTGTGCAGTTTAAAATTATAACTATCTTATTTGTTCATGATTCTGAGGGTCAAAAATTCATGGTGGGCTCAACTGGGTGGTTTTTCCGGTTGGTCTCTTCTGGAGTAGCTTACACAGCTGCCGTTACCTGGTCACATAGCTGGGACCAGTTGGTTAAAGATGGCCACATATGTCTGGCAGTTGCTGTTGGCTATTGGTTGGGCTTCTCTCTCCATGCAAGCTCTCATCTTCAAGATGGCTAGCCTGGACTTCCTTACTTGGTGGCCTTGTATTCTAAAAAGGCAAGAGTGAAAGTTGCCATCTCAGAAGTCCAAGGCTTGGAAATTGTCCAAATATCCCTTCCATTCTATTCTTTTGGTCGGACAAGTTGCAAAACCTTCCTAGATCCAAGGCAAGGAAAAATTAGACTCCACCACTTGAATGGGAGGTAGTCCAAAGTCACATTGCAAAGAGGTGTTCATGCACTGATGTGAGGATTTATTACAGCCAACTTTGCAAACAGTCTACCACGTCCACTAAGCAAATTAAACTGGTAAGTGCGACGGGTGAGTTATGTCTGGATATATCAGTGGAAGTGATGAACACACTGCAGATCAGATCCTGAGATCAGCGGAGGATCTTGGACGTGCGAGGACATTGCTGTTTATTGCGCCATTTGATTGAGAACTAGGCAGGGAAGGCTTTTGGACTCTGCCTGATTTGAAGTCTAGTCTATAAATTTTTTCCTGCGAAATTTGATATTTGACTCATCTCTGTTACTGCACAGGCGAAGACATCTGGTAGGGCCTGCTAACTTATGTTCTTAGATTTTCCTTGGCAGAAATTAATTCTTTTTTTTCCTCAGAAATTTTTTTTTTCTCTCTAAGGCTGAGTCTTTGGGTTAATACCAAAGATTCAAAATTCATAAATGTGTTCATTTTGGTTCATTGTTTCAAAATTAAAATTTTAATGGATCCCAAAGACTTAATAAGAGTGCCGCCTAGTCACAGAATGAAGTTACTGTGCACGGGTTGACAGGTAGTAATTTATTATTATCCTTGTCCCTGATAAGATTTGTGCCGTGCACAGTGGGTGTCTAATACACAGTAGCTATAACAATATAAGGAATAGAAGAAAGTTTGCTTCCTTGTGTCTTAATCAACCATTCATAATGCATTTGTCCATTACTGCTGTGTCTATTTTCTGTTAATTTTATCAAGTATGTGGGGGGGGGAACTATAGCTGTGTGTCCTTATTATTGTTAGTTTCAATGTCTTAATTTATCCTGCCACTGTGCTTCATTCAGCATAGCAGAGTCACAATATTTTCTGTCCCTGCGGTGAAAGACTGTAGTAAGTTGATCTTGCTAACAAGAGATAATTATTAGCTTCCTCAAGAATATTACCCTATATGCATTACTAAGCATTCTGGGAGAATTAATAGTTCTATGAATTTTGGACAAGATGAGGTAGCGGCAAAGTGAGATAGGGCTGTTTTAATATTTGTCCTTGCTCATTTGCATACCCATCACTGGTAATTTGTTAATGCCAGTCTGTGGTCACACCGAGAATTAATGCACATCTACCGCCTAATACACCCAATTCTGAAGTGAGAACCAGGCAAGTCGGAACATTAGATGATTCTGGCAATCATGAGGTTTGCATTCAAGAGCAACTTCTTTGCAGGGCGATGCTTTTCTGAAAAGTCAGCAGTGAAATGGCAGATTTTACGCACGGTTCATTGACGTTCAAGGCTTTCTTCCTCAGACGAGCAGAGCTATTCTGGCACTTGGAATTGCACAGTTTTTGTTTTGTTTTGTTGTTTGTGTTGTTGTTGGAAACAGGCAAGGGGAAGGCAAGGGTGTTTAAAATTCTGTGGAGAATTGCTACAAGTCAGAGGTCTGTCAGTGGGGGCTGGAAAGGTTTCGATTTCCAGAGGAAACGTTCAGAAGGAACTGAAGTAGGGTTCGAGCGATTAAATGACAGCCCACCGACTCAAATTAACAAAAGAGAGGTTTATTAGTCAAGGCTCTTGCTGGCCAGCAGCCGCTTGCAGGGAACTAGTTCCGAGCAAGGGCCCTGGGCTGCAACACAGGGCTGTCTTATGTAGTTAGATTTACATCCTGGCGGGCTAAAGATAGAACTTGGTACGTCCCAGGGCTCTTATCGCAACATTCTGGAGGCGTGGGCAAGCAAGTTTACAGAAGCAGATGTAGCTGGTTATGCAGGTGTGGCGGATAAGGGTACAATCAGTTGCGTAATGTCTGCCGAGAAAGTTTCCAGGAAAGGAGTAATGCCTGCCTCAAGGTTAGAGCTATTCCTGCTTTTTCCCTTTACACTTCTTTCTTTGTTCTCTTTGTTCCTTCTTACAGAACGAAAACCTGAAACATCAGTGCCCATTTGCACATCGATTGTATTGGATACCCTAAATGACCCACATATTTATGTGCTAAAACATTTAATGATTTTAACATCTTTCCAGTGAATTCTGCTATATAGGAGGACGTCAGATAAAACCACAAGGAGGCAAGCATTGATATAACATTAACTTGAAGTTGAAACTTGACTGTTACTGTTAAACATGTATGAAGTATCTAGTTCACTCATTCACCATTTCAATTTGGCCAATCAACAAATAACTATTGAAGGTTTTGTACATGCCAGATGCATGGTAGGGTTCTGGAACAACAGGGAGTCTGCATTCTCGGGGGTCAGAAAGTAAAGCAGGCTGGCAGTTTCAATAGGATGAAATTTATGGTAGGGATCAGCACAGGGGGCCCAAGTCAGGGGTCTGGGTGAACAACTCGGGAGGCAGTGGCCCCTCTGAGGCTGGAGACTAGAGGTGGAAGGGGAACCAGGTCTCGTGGGATTGAGACCCCGGCTCTGGAGTTTGGACAATGGGCAGCATTGAAGGCATGAGAAAGGAAACGGCGTGATCAGGCTGCAGTCTTAAAAGACCATTCTGCTTGCAGAGGGAAAGGATGGCTTAGAGACGCGGCTTGGGTTGGGTGGCCAAGATGCCGAGCCAGAAACAGGGCTTCTTGGTTTTGAGAGCAGTTTTGAGAGGGAGCGCTTTCAAGTGAAACTCACAAGGGTGTGAGGCAAATGGAAGTAGAGCAGGCTGAGATGAGGACTGGCCTCTGCCTGATCCCAGGAGAGCTCTGGTGTGTTCACGGGGACACTGATTGCCCTCTTGAGGCAAGAGGGCCTGCCTCCCTGCCCTCTTCTCAGACAGATGCGACTGTGGGCCATCCCCAGAGGGAAGGCAAAGCTCCTGGGCATTTCCAGGTAAATGGTGCTTTTCTCCCAGGGTGGGTCTCAGGAGAAGGGCGCAGCTGTGAGCTGCTAGGCAGGGGCCAGGGGGGCCGTAGGCCTGGCAGGGGCACCAAGGAAGAAGGGAGAGTGGTTTGGGGGCTTTTGGCATCTCCAAATGGGGGAGAGTACCTTCCATGGCTGAAAAGGAAAGGACAAATCCGTTCCTCTAATGGAAAATGCATTAGGCTTTCTCGAGAGAGTGCCTAAGTGAGGAGAAAGAGCGGAAGGACATTACCAGCAGTTTTGCTGAAGGCAAGACCCAAGGGGTATATCCCCCAGTCGTGAAGAAAAGAGGCCCACAGTTCAGAATTAAACCAAGGGAAAGGGAGTAGGAATTTTTTTTTTTTTTTTTTTTTTGGAAAGGTTATCACTCTGTTGCCCAGGCTAGAGTACAGTGGCATGATCTTGGTTCACTGCAAGCTTGAACTCCTGGGCTCAAGCAATCCTCTTGCCTCATCCTCCCAAGTAGCTGGGACTACAGGTGCTCGCCACCATGTCTGGCTATTTAAAAAAATTTTTTTGTAGAGACGAGCTCTCACTGTGTTGCCCAGGCTGGTCTCAAACTTCTGGCCTCAAGTAATCCTCCCACCTCAGCCTCTCAAAGTACCGGGATTATAGGCATGAGCCACCACACTGAGCCAGGAGTGGGATTTGAGTAACATTGAGGTATGTGACAGGAGAGGCAGGGACAAGGTTCTGCCAGTTTTCTAAAAATAAATAATTCTCTCCTATTTCCCTCAGAGGTGTGCAAGGTAATTTGCAAACATTTGCAGGCAAGTTTTCACCGGGCTGAACTGCAGGCAAAGCTCCCACTGACTTCACAGGGAGCTCCCAGGGGACACACAGCAAGGTAAGGCCTTGGTTCTGGGTAATTAAGACTTATGGCACCCTTGTTAGTGAAGAAATCCCAGCGCGTGTCATTGAAATGCAGCAGGCTTGCCGTCCTGCAGCCCCTCGGCGGCCCACAGCCATCAGAAGCCCACTCGAGCCATCATTAATTTTGCTACCCTTCACTTTCTGAAATCAGAGGATGACATCACTTTGATGAAGAGGGACAATCACGTTGCAGACAATCAGTAGAGTCGGCCTGTGTTGCTCAGTGTCCTCGGAGCCGCTCGCTGACGGTGGGGCCGGCCCAGGACTGACGGGGTTCACCGAGGTCTGATTCCACTGTCACTGTCTGAGCAGATGGAATTCGCCCCAAATGCCCCACCTACTTCCTTGGTTATGTTTCTCTCCTTTCCTGCTTCTCTTCCCATCCCTTCTGCAACACACAAAGTCACTTACGGATGGTCAGGCCCGGACAAGAGGAAATCTTTCTAGAACACTCGTTGACCCCTCCTGTGTGGATCAGGATATGTGATATGTAGCAAGAGTCACCACGTGCAGGGAGGTGCTGTGCTGGCAGCTGGGAAGAGTAGGAAGGGTTCTGCAACATCACATCTCTACTCAGGGTGAGGTATCTACCAGCAGGGGTGAGCAGCACAGCTTTGGAGCTAGGTGGCCTGGGCTTGAATCCCAACTCCACTATGCTGGTTATGTGACCTTAGCAAGTTTACAACCTCTCTGTGCCTCAGTTTTCTCAACTGTAAGATGGGGATAACAATAGTACCTACCTCATAGCACATATACTAAAGAAATAGATATGTGAAAGAGCTTAAAACATGGTTGGCTGAACACGGTGGCACTTGGGGAGGCTGAGGTGAGAGGATTGCTTGAGCCCAGGAGTTCGAGATCAGCCTGGGCAACATAGCATGACCTTGTCTCTATTAAAGAAAAAAAAAGTAAAATAATTTTTTTAATTAAAAAAAGAAAAAAACGATCAGTGCTCAATTCATGTAAACAAAGCAACATATTTATAGAGTCTTCACCGTGCTAAGTGCTTTCTATGTTTTTTCTCATCTAATGTTTGCAAACAACATATGAGATAGGTACCATCATGATGTCCAACAAGGAAACGGAGGCTCAGAGAAGTTAAGTAGCCTGTATAAAAACCACAAAGCTAGGAAGTGACGGAGCTGGGATTGGTCATTATTCTATAATATGTCTTGTATAAGAAAATTGAGGTGGGCCCAATGTTTTAGATACTCAGAAAACAAAGAGCCCCCTGGGATCTGCAGCAAGGAAGGGGGGGGGGTGCCTGCCA
>CAUYQG010153354.1:0-13302 GCA_963574415.1 Tarsius wallacei
CTGGGCTCCGGCGATCCTTCCGCCTCAGCCTTCTAAGTAGCTGGAACTACAGGCGCGCGCTACCATGCTCGGCTAATTTTTGATTTATTGTAGAGATGGGGTCTTGCCAAATTGCCCAGGTGGGTCTCGAACCCGCGGGCTCGGGCAATCCACTCACCTCAGCCTCCCAAAGCGCGGGATTACAGGCTGAGCCACCGAACCCGGCTTAAACTTTCTAACATTTGTAAAGCTTATACAAATATCATTGGAATTTACTTTGAGATTCTCTAAAATTCCTGGAAAATAGACTTTCTGAATTTTTATTTCACATTGGAAGTATGGTTTGTACAAAAAAAAATGGTCCAGTGCTTTTAAAATTAGAATTAGTCTGCGAGTATACTTTCAAATCACAAATTTCTCTATTTGTTAGATAATGAAAAAGGTCATAAAACAGAATATTTTTCTGAGTTGTTTTCCTGCTTCAATATTTATTTTCTAGACAGCATAACTGAGAAAAAAGAACACAAACTATGGAATAAGTATTTAATAAATTTCAATTTTAACATCTGTTAACATTGTGATGTCAGACAATAGCTCTCAGTATCTTTATGTAAATCTGAAATAGGTCCAGTTTACCTAGTTGTGAGGACAGAATGAGATTAGGCATATAAAAAATTTGTAAACTGCTGAATGATGGAAGTGATATTACTACTAGGCAACCAAAAAGACAACAATATAAATGGACAATGCTTTTCAATGTTAAATATACTAGAATATCCGGGTTGTGGTATTGTTCATTTCTAGCATTTATCGAATGCTTCCTCTGAATCAGCTTCTTCAATAAGCACAGGAATGTGAAGATAAAACATGTAAACATACACATCCTGCCTTCATGGTGCTGAAAGTTATTAATGAAAATTATAGTACAACCAGACATTTAATAAAAAGTTGGGAAAAAGTTTGAACAATCTAAAACAAGATTCTCCAATTAACTTTTTAATTAATAACTGCAACAGAATCTTATTAAAAACCAATATAGCCGGGCTCGGTGGCTCAGCCTGTAATCCCTCGCCTTGGGAGGCTGAGGTGAATGGATTGCCTGAGCCCGCGGGTTCGAGACCCGCCTGGGCAACTTGGCGAGACCTCATCTCTACAATAACTCAAAAAATTAGCCGGATGTGGTAGCGCATGCCTGTAATTCCGGCTACTCGGAAGGCTGGGGCGGAAGGATCGCCGGAGCCCAGCAGGTCGAGGCTGCGGTGGAGGGGAGCGGCCACTGCACTCCAGTCTGGGCCACAGAGTGAGGCTCCAACTCAAAAAAATAAAATAAAATAAAATAAAATAAAATAAAATAAAATAAGACAAATTAACCTTTTCCCAAATTTTTCCAAGAGTAATGACAACAAAAGATTATCTTACAATTGTACCATTATGTACATTTCATTACAGGATATAATAATACTTTCAGATACATAAGTAATTTTATTTGAAAATCTTTGGGGCTTCTCTGTAGACGTATATTACTTATAATAATACACCTGAATACTAAGGATGTTGGAAATTTAAGAATTGATATTCGGGGAGACACCCCTTATCAACAAGGGTGCCTGAACAATGCATATTTGTATACCTAACCCTTAACTGTACCTCACAATTTTAAAATAAAAAATATGTTAAAAAAAAGAATTGATATTGACTTAGGAAAATTATTTCTTTCTAACTGCTAACAAAGACAATGTTTCTTCTCTCATTAAACACTTAATTTTCCTCATTGTTATGGCGTATACTTTCTTAGGGAAGTATATGATATGTAAAAGGGGAAGTATTTCAATCATTTATAATAAAAATGTATCCATTATTACACATGATGTTCATATTAACTTTTATTAGTAAGCTTTGATTAATACAAACAGCCCACTAAATCAAAGTGGTTTATATAAACATCTATTTTTTTCTTATGTTTTATGAAACTTGCAGTTTTCCTGCGGCTTTGTAGGTCTATGGGATGACTAAAAGTCTGCTTCAATTGACATTCCATTCTGTGATCCAGGTTGAAAGAAGAACTTCTATCTAGAATATTTCATTCTTGTAGCAGGGGGAAGAAGTATGAGACAGATCAAGCTGAAATACTCCATTTGCATTAAAACTTTTGTTCATACATAGCATGCTGTCATATTTATTCACAAGGCATTGTCCAAAGTCAACTCCCATGGTCAAGACTGATACCATTGGGGTGGGAGAAGAAGAAGAAATTTCCACAAAAAATAAAATTTTTGGAAGAGCCCTATGAGTAATAAGATAGAAATTTTGTCTTAAACTTAAAAATGTGCCAATTGAAATTTAAAAATGTGCCATTGAGAACATGACATGTGGGTCATGGAGATCTGAGTCTGAATATTGGCTCTGTCGCTTACTAATTGTGTGATCTTTACAAATATCCTATTTATCTGTAAAATGGGTAATAATCTATATTTCAGGATATGTATTAATATTTAATCAGATGGAATACATGAATAGTTCATCAGTGTCTTAAATGCAGTATTCACATAGTAAATGCCATCTCTTATTCTCACTGAGATAAATTTTTTCCTATGTCACTTGGTAAGTGAGCAGAAAGAGCTGTAATAAAAATCAGAACTGAAGTTCCAGACTTGTGATTTTTTGAGTGCTTATTTGTCTTCATATTAAATGATGCTTCTTGAATAATAGTTTAATCTTAAGCCTGAATCTGATCAGAAGCACATGATAATTTCAAAAACACTGTGTAGATTGGTCCTAGAGAAGTATAAGCAATTTCTGCTGAGATATGTCTATATCACTAGTTTATAAAGCATGGATAAACAAAAATGTTGTAAACTAGGTAACCATATATCCTGCAACATCATGAATCACTTGATAAATAACTATATTTTTTTCTTTTTAAATTAACCAGTTTTAAGTTACATAAGTCACTTGACATCTTTTCTTCTATTTTGCTTACTGGTAGACCTTTCAGTAGTATTCTAATCAACTCCCTTAAGACTTGCACTAGCATTTTAAATATTTGTCTTTGCTTTCTGCAAAGAATAGCACAGTTTGTTTAACACTTAAAGAAAGGAAAGGTATTTAGTTCACAATTCTGGAGGCTGTGAAGTCCAAGAGCATAGCACTGGTATCTGGTGAGGGCCTTAGAGCTATGTCATAACATGGTGGAAAAGTACAAGAGCAAGCTAGCAGTGCAAAAAAAGGGCTTGCTAACTAACACATTCTCACAATAATGCCATTAATTCATTCATGATTGTAGAACCCCCATGACCTAATCTCTTATTAAAATCCCCACCTCCTAATACAGTTACATTGGCAATTAAATTTCAATACGTGAACTTTTAGGGAACACATTCAAACCATAGCAATATTTTACTTCTTAAATTTAAGCAATGAATACATTTTTCCTTTACTTTGATTTTCATTAAATGAATGTAATTTTGTTGAAAAAGTATCTTAAATAAACTCATTATATTTCTCTCTAACAATAGTTTTATAGTATGAATTATACAAATCAGTTACCTGGTGTCAAATTATTCTTTTTTCATGTAATAGTTGTAAAAATACTTGTTTGCCTATAAACCCAATAGTATGAGGCCTAAACAATGCTAAAATTAAAACGAAACTCAACAAATCATTAGAAAAACTAGTATGAATAATGTCTATTAAGATTAAATAGCTCTATCATGTTATAAAAATTATTTTGGAAATAGACATTCTTTCTGGTTTATGAAATACCAAAGATATCAGATAAAGAATACCATCATGTGGAGGCCTTTATTTCTTAGTTAAATGGAATTAATTCACTAATGTGATAATGGTTCTTCATTTTCTTTCTCTGCATTCCTACCATCAAAATGTCAGTATTTGTGTAAATAAAAAAATGAGACAGACCTTGGACAAGTTTCTGTAAAGAACAAAAAGAAAGTTAAAAGTACTGTTAGGCTTCATTTAAGACAACTGAGGATCAAATCAGCTATTTAAAAACAAAAAAAACAAAACAAAAAAAAATAGATGACATACAAAACAATGGCTAAATCTGCTGTTTCTGGCAAAAAATGTTGATACTCAGGTTGATAAAAATGTTTTTTCTAGCCAGGCATGGTGGTATACACCTGTAGGTCCAGCTACTTGGAAAGCTGAGGTGGAAGGATTGCCTAAGCCCAGCAGGTTGAGGCTGCAGTGGTCATGAACATGCCACTGTACTCCAGCTTGGGTGACAAGAGTGAGACTCTAACTCAAAAAAAAAAAAAAAAGTTCCAATACACTTGTTTAGATTGTTGGCTTTTTCTATATTGCACATCACATTAACAAAATTTTTTTTCTATAACACACCCATAGAATTCAATCATTGTCAGAACAACTGGTGTGAAATTAGTCTAAAGTGATTGTATAAGGAGACATCTTGAACATTGTTTCAGCGGTATGACAACTAGGGGCATTGGTAAACATCATTTAATAACAAAAGTAGTATAAATTACTTTATGCTTTAAGAGACTTGCGGGTCAAGTTGATGGGGTTAAGTAATTCTCTCTTAGGATTTTGAAACATTAAAGTATAATGAGACTGAATAATGATAGATACAACTGACTCGGTTATGTATATAAGTAGTATTGCTATACAGTAAGCCCCCTACTTATAAACCTTCAAGTTGTGAACTTTCAAAGATGTGAACGTGCATTCGCACCTCCAATCATGAGAGTTTGATGACATGTCTGGCATGTCTGGTTTGTTCACTGTGACATGTGTGCATCCTCTACAAGCGGTTGTGCTTTTGTGTGCTTTGCTGTATAGGACTGCATAGAGTACAGAAGTACAGTATCTTCATTTCAAGCCCAGGATGTCTGGAGCAAGTGTAAAACAGTGGAGATGTAGCTGGTAATCTATAGTCGATTGTGTTAATTGGATACTTATTGGGCTAACTTTGTTGGATTTACAGACAAATTGGATTTACAAAAGTGCTCTTGGAATGGAACTTGTTCATATGTAGGGGACTTACTATATATTTTGGATTATAGAATATAATACCAAGAAGGCTGAGAACAGAAGAAACTGTTCTGACAGAGTGAAAGATAATTCGTATACTAGTTTCTCTTAGAAAAATGTAATTATGTTTAATGCTTTTTATGTTTAACATTTATTTTTTTTTTTTGAGTTGGAGTCTTGCTCTGTTGTCCAGACTGGAGTGCAGTGGCACACTCACTGCTTACGCGATCCTTCCACCTCAGCCTTCCAAGTAGCTGGAACTACAAGTGCATGCTACCATGCCCGGCTAACTTTTTGATTTATTGTAGAGACGAGGTCTTGCCAAGTTGTCCAGGCTGGTCTTGAATCCCTGAGCTCCGGCAATCCTCTTTCCTCAGCCTCCCAAAGTGCTGGGATTATAGGTTTGAGCCACCATGCCCAGTGTAATAGAGCATATGTAATAGAGAATGTTGTAAAAGAAGATTAAGAGTGAAGATCTTTTATTTTGATTGGTGTCTGAAAATTAGGTCTGTGCCATTCCTTATAACTGAATGTAGCCCATGAAAATGTGAAGTCAAACAGCAAAATAGGTCAATGTTCAAGTGTAAAATCACACAACTGAATTCATATATCTAATAGTTTATACAGATGTGTTTGTTTTAAGCAAAGGGCTATGAGCCTCATTTTCTGAAAACTTAGAGGAGAAAATAATACATTTCATAAATAATATTATGTCTCTTATTAATAAAATTAAATACTTATGTTAGTTTGGTAAGATTATGAATTAAATAAATATTATTTATTATTATTGTAGTGTTGCATTTCACAAGTATTGCTTGTGAACACGTAGTCTTCCTTAGTGAGATATTGAGGCTACTTAACTTCTTCAGTTCCTAAGACATGCTATTCCAAGATCCTATCTTCTCAAACTCCCTACTTGAACTTTCTTCTCCTCCTACTTTAAGTCCTCAAAAACAAATGCAGCAAAAGCTAAGATTGACAGGCAGAACCTTATCAAACCAAAAGGTTTTGCATAGCAAAATAAAACCATCAAGAGAATGAAGAGAGAACTTACCGAATGGGAAAAATTATTTGCAAGCTATGCATCCAACAATGGCCTAACATCCAGGATCTACAAGGAACTCAAATGAATTGACAGGAAAAAAAATCAAGCAACCTTATTAAAAAGTGGGCAAAGGACGTGAGCGGATGTTTCTTAAAGGAACACATTCAAGCAGTCAACAAACATATGAAAAAATGCTCAGTCTCACTAATCATTAGAGAAATGGAAATCAAAACTGCCATAAGATACCACCTAACATGAGTAACTTAGAGGAGAAAATAGTATGACTATCAATAAAAAGTCAAAAAGCAACAGGTGTTGGCAAGACTGCAGAGAAAAGGGGAACACATCTACACTGTTGGTGGGAATGTAAGCTAGTTTAGTCTTTGTGAAAAGTAGTGTGGCATTTTCTCAAAGTAGCAAAAATTGAGCTACCATATGACCTAGCAATCCTATTTCTGGGAATATACCCAGAGGAACAGAAACTTCTCTACCAAAAAGACATCTGCACACATATGTTTATTGCAGCACTATTCACAACAGCAAAAACATGGAATCAACCCAGATGCCCATTGAAGTGAACCGGATAAAGAAAATGTGGTGCATATGCATGATGAAATATTATGCAGACATACAGAAGAACAAAATCATGCCCTTTGCAGCAACATGGGTGCAGCTTGAGACCATCATTCTAAGTGAATTACCACAGAAACAAAAAACTGAATATCGTGTATTCTTATACATAAGCACATCTTGATCACTGGTCACACATGTGCAAAGATGGGAACAACAGATGCTGAGCACTGCTTTAAAAAAAGGAGGGAAGGATGAAGAATAAAGGACTCACAATCTCACACTGGGTACCAGGTCCACTCTCAGGGGAAGAGAGGGTTGCTGGAAGCCCAGACTTCACCTGCAGGCAATGTACTTATGGGATAAATCCTCACATGTTCCCCACAACTAAAGTAAAACAAGACAAAATAAATCAGATTAATAGTCTCAACTGAGCACCCTTACCTTACAATTTATAAATGTATCTATATTTCCCAAAATCTTTACCTCTTTTCACCAAACTTCAAAGTAAGTGACGGCCCATTTGTCTAAAGCCAACCCATGCATTTGTATTATGAGTTGCATTCTTCTCCCATCTTTACAAATTTTTATATTGTCTCCTTTTGTTTTATTGATTATTGCTTCATTTTCTCTTCAGTCTCATTCTCTTTCTTGCTATCACCTCTCAACCCTTGGACTATAAGCATAAACTGTATAAAGACAAACAAGCAAAACCAAAGTCCTCCAACCAAATAGAATTCTTTCTAATGACCTCCCAATTACCAAACCCAAAAGATTATTTACTTTTGTCTATAATTTTGGCTATTAGTCACTCTTGGTATTTTCCATTCCCTTGGCTTTACAATGCAACGGTCTCTTGGTTTTCTTCACAACTTTCTTGTTAGTCCTATTTACTTCTTCCAAGAGTTTGCTTTCTCCATCGGTCCCTGAAAACAAGAGTTTCTTCTCTCTGTCTATGGCCTACCGTGGTTCTCACTCACATATTTACTGTGGATGAACCCACAGTTTTATGCTGTTTTATTCATGCATTTTGTTTTGCTTTGGGACCTCTAGAACACAGAGGTTAGGCATTTGGGATTTGGGAGTCACATTATCAATTCAATTTTACCTTTTCTAGCACAGTTAGTATGGCTATTCCTATTCTGAGTCTGCCTCTATCCTTCTGAGTTCTAATCAATATTATGATTATGTGCTTTGGTCAACTCCTAATTTCATTAGACTGTGAGAGTGTGTAAGAGAGAGACACAGGGACTTCATTCTAGTAGTTTGTGTATTTTCAACAAATAGCACGATGACTAGAACATGGTTGTATGAAGCCTACAGCAGCACTAACAAATGGCTTTTCAATGAATTAATTTTATATGAAGTAGTATTTATAATAAAGGCAAATCAATGAGGCACTGGAGGAAAATATGAGCGATTCTATTTATATTCAGATGTATTATTTAAAATAAAAACAGAAGACATTAACATTACGAATGTTTCACATTCATATTAACAGTAGAGTGAGTATATATTTTTGTAGTCAAGTATGCATATATTGGGTTGTGAATTCACAAGGCTGCTGCTAGCCAACATGGCACCTTTGTGTGAGTTCCCAATAAGCTTCCATTCCTGCAGGCAGTCACAACTGCACACCAAGGCACACAGCTGAGTAAGCAGAACACTCAGTGTATATCTGCCTCAGTTTCCCCCTAGCTCTATGGTTTGGTGTGAGACATACAACCTGCACACATTATGAGGTGTCTCTTAGTGTTCAAAAACATTTTTGTTGATGGGGTAAACAATTATTTTCTAGCCTTGAGTGAATATTGACATATTTCAAAGTAATTTGAAATTGTAAATCTTATAGATTAAATTTAAAGTCATCTGTGTTGATAATTACTTCTAGATAAACATGACTTATTACTTTTTTTTTTTTTTTAGTTGGAGTCTCACTTCGTCACATTCACGGTCACCTCAGCATCGACCTGCTGGGCTTCAGCGATCCTTCGGCCTCAGTCTTCCAAGTAGCCGGAACTACAGGCATGCGCTACCAAGTCCAGCTAATTTTTTGATTTATTGTAGAGACGAGTTTTCGCCAAGTTACCCGGGCTGATCTTGAACCTGTGGGCTCGGGCAATCCACTCACCTCGGCCTCCCAAAGTGCTGGGATTGAAGGTTGAGCCATCGAGCCTGGCCGACTTACTACTTTACTAGAAAATATACAGAAATATATAGATAGAAAATCATTTTTTCATGCTCCTGGCTGTAAGAATCTTATTTAGAACTAATTTATAAATTACTTAAGTTCAATAGGTTTAACTTATAGTTTATATAGTAAAATAATACAACATTATAGTTTATATTTTCTATTTAAAAAAAAAAAATAGAGACAGAGTCTTGCTATATTGCCCGCCTGGTCTCAAACTCCTAGACCCAAGTGATCCTCCTGTCTCAGCCTTCCAAAGCACTGGAATTACAGGCATGAGCTACAGTACATGGCTAAAAACTTACATATTTATTAAGTACTTATTATAAGCCAAGCACTCTTCAAAATGTTTTACATGAACCAATATTTTTCTTTAGCATAAGCCCCCCCCATTACATGATTTTCCACATATACAGAGGCAGGAAATAAGGTGCCTGACTTGCCCCAGGGCATATGCCTAGTAAAAAATGGCAGAATTCTATCAACAATTAAAGGGCAGTTTAAGAAGCTGACCTTGACTCAGCTTTGTATGACTACAAAACTTGTTTAAGAGCTGTAGCCCATTACAATGACATTTGGGCTACCAACAAGGACAATTTTGTTATCGTACAGTTTATTTGTTCATTAATTTAATAAACTATAATTATTGGGCAACTATTGCATGCCAGTCATTTTCTAGATACTGAATATAGAACTACAAAGAATCAATTCAAATCCCAAGGTCTCACATAGCTCAGTGTGGGTAGGGGTGAGGAGTGTCTTAAGGAACAAATTCCTTTCAAAAATAATAAAATCTAGTAAAGTGATAACTTCCCTCTCATCCTACACTCTAAATTTTTTAAAAGGTTTTTGGGTTTTGGTTTCATTTTACACATTTGATGTTCCCTGTGTAGTTATTTATATGCCTGGAAGGGATTTATATAAATATATATATGTATATATATATATATCATTTAACTTTTTATAAAAGACTGCAGTGCAAGAAAATATGAAACTCATGTTATTTTCATTCTGATGCACTTTGCTTTAACCATTTTATCCACCCACTTGTATTATGTGTGATCTTGTAGAGTCTTTCAAGTCTTAGACTTGAAAGTTCACTTTGAATGCTCCTGTGTTTAGTTAAAATCAACACACTGTAACACTGAACAAAGTGGATATCAAACACAAAAGAGAAATATTTTCAAATAACTTAGATTCCTGTGATGCAATTCAGTTTCCTATAGCTTTACCTTGGAAATGAATGCATAGATTAATGAGACAAAATTGTGAGTAATATTTGAACAGATTCCTGGCAGTTTCAAACATCTGGAACATGAATGCAAAATAAAAAGTGAAACACAGTACTAAAAAAAATAGTTACTCAAGAGCATGTTGGTTACAGAAGTTCATGCATTTTATTCTGTGAATGAATGATATAGCCATGTACAACTAAACTGACAAGAATATTAAGTTTACTAAAAATTTTGTTTCTGTTTCTTTCTGTGACTGTAAGTCCTTAGTAGAACTGCAAAAGATAAAATATTTGAAAGCAAGGCAAGAAAGACTTAAGACTCATCAATATGGTTATACTGAGCAGTGAAAGAAAGAAATAGAGCAATAGTCAAAGTCATTACTAGCTGGAAAACAGCCTGTAATCATTAGATATGGGAGAACATAACCTTTCACATCTCAGTAAGTCCTGAGGGCATTGCTGTTTGACATTACAAGATGACAAATTCAAATGATCTGGTATTAGGCATTCTGTCTAAAAGTTCAAGAAAGTAAATTATGTAGACCTCTAATGTCAGTACAAATATAATCCATGCTCTATGATATTAATTTAATGTTATATAGTATATATACAATAAAAGGAAAGCTAGGCTTTCTTAAATGGACAGGTTTGCATGTTTTATATGACCGTCTCATGCCCAAATCATTATCTAACATTTGTGTCTAAAGGTATAACTCTCTGCCAATACTAACAATGTTCTCAGACACCAGTCGCATGCAAGCAAATATAAGCTCATTATATTTTGATAAACCAGTAATGTAATTCCTCTTAGGATAAGAGAAAATGGTATCTCTTAGGTAATAGACTATGGTATGGTCTTTCAAATAACCAGACAAGGTTTTATATCCCATAGATCTATGTGATTTCCACATAGATAAGCAAAAAATTTAAGATGAAATTATTGCATGTCACTAAACTAATCAAAGCCCAATATGTGACATTAACTTTCAGAAAAAGAACCTTATGAAATGAATAAAATTCTTAATAAAACAAATATTGTTTTATATCAGAGTTCAGATAACATCTACTAAAATGTAAATGTAATTTAGAGGTGCCTGGAATATAGGCAAATATCAAATCATTCTATAATTTTATGCCACAATATATTTTCTCAGGATAAAGAACTTTTGGTACTGATATATGAATTTTAAAATTTTTACTTTCAGAGTCTCTTCCATTAATAAACAAATTGATGAGACCTTCAAACATTAAAATTGAACTTCAATAAAATGGATGAATGTTAAAAGCATTATGTTAAGTAAAAAAAACTAAACACAGAAATCTATCTACCACATGATTCCATTTATATGACACTTGAAGAAAGACAAAGCTACAGAGACAGAACACACATTAATGATTGTCAAGAGGTGATGTGGAGATGGGATTATCTACAAAGGGAACCGAGGAAACTCTTCGGGGATCATAGGTTATTTTACATTTTTTATTTTGGTGGTGTTTGTATGATTACAAAAAGTTACCCATACTCATCCAACTGTAAATTTAAAATGGATACATTTAATCATATTTATAACATACCTAGTAAATTTGATTTAAGCTTGACTTTAAAAAGTTACAATAAAATTTCTGCCTATTGCATTTCCTTTTACCCCAATATTACTGTATTACTCCCCAAACTTCATTTGGGGCTTAATTAGATTGGTGTTTCTCAGAGCACTAGAAGCAGACCCAATCTGGAATATACATATAGAATACAACTGAAGAGAGAAATGAATGCTTATTAGACTAAAATGAACATTAATCATTAGGTCAAAAGCCTTAAAGAGATCATCGCCAAGACAGTATAAGGGGTTAGGAGCCACTAATATTAAAATATGGTAGGAAATGATCGAGGTCAGGTAAAGGACATACATCAAACTAGAGTGCTGGGATGTTATTACTGGGCATTGGTAAAAGTGCAGGTGACCTGGCACAGGTCAAACTGGTACCAAAAAAGACAGAGTGTTAAGTAGACACAGATAGGTACCCTTTGTTGTTTTGTTTTGTTTTTGTTTTTCACTAAGTAGGGATAAAGTCTCCTGAGAGAGTGTGTCTTACAAAAGTATGATTTCATGTGAAGACTGTGTCAGGAAACAATGGGATCGTGGGAGTTGGACATGGGAGCCCATGATGACTCTGGAGGTCCAGAGAGACAAGAACAGACTCAAGATGCTTCTCAGGGAAGTGACACAAATATGACAAGGTAAGTATGGTAAAAGGGACTCATTGGCTTCACTTTGTGAAAAACTAATTGTAGAACACTTATATTAGATACGGTGTATTTATCTCTATCTATCTAGAAACGGGGGTATAATGTTAAAGTTTAAGTATAAAACCCTATGTTTCAGAAATATTTTTACGCTATAATGTGAAAAGTTTGAATTTCTAAAGACAATGCAACAACAAAGAAAAATCCAAGTTATAAACCACCTAGTTTTATAATATATTTTTATCTGCTCTTGAAGTTTCTCAAGTATTGTGTTGAAAATAAATAAAATGAATATTCACATATTCTATTGCAATAATTAGAAATGTCTTGTATGACATTGAGATCCTAAACTTTTAAAAATTAGGTAATGTTCTAAAAGTCTATAACAAATTCTGAGCAATCTAGAATAAAAGTTTTTTTTCCTCCCAATGAATTAGCCTTTATAATTACCTTATTAATCACTGTATGTGTTTAGTTGACAAATATTTTCAACTGACGAGGACTTGTGTCAAAATAATTGTTTTAAACAATCTTTTTAGTAGCTCAGGGCTTGAAATAACATTAAACACTTGTTTTTATGAACATCTCTATTTGTAGTATTAGAGAACGATATAAATAAATACTTTTTAAACTAAAAAGTGTTATATTAGCACTGTGGTTTCTGGCTCCTTATATTGAGAAGTTTTAGTTTTATTACTAAAACTGCTAAGAGGAGGTGGGTTATAGGTAATGCTAAGTGCCATGAACTCAGTTTTTTGTTTTTTTTTTTTTAAGTTGGAGTCTCACTCTGTCGCCCAGACTGGAGTGCAGTGGCCGCTCCCGGCCACCACAGCCTCGACCTGCTGGGCTCCGGCGATCCTTCCGCCTCAGCCTTCCAAGTAGCTGGAACTACAGGCGCGCGCTACTGCTCCCGGCTAATTTTTTCATTTATTGTAGAGATGAGGTCTCACCAAGTTGCCCAGGCGGGTCTCGAACCCGCGGGCTCAGGCAGTCCACTCACCTCAGCCTCCCAAAGGCGCGGGATTACA
>CAUYQG010153355.1:0-38491 GCA_963574415.1 Tarsius wallacei
GTAGTTCCAGCTACTTGGAAGGCTGAGGCGGAAGGATCGCCGGAGCCCAGCAGGTCGAGGCTGCGGTGGCCGGGAGCGGCCACTGCACTCCAGTCTGGGCGACAGAGTGAGACTCCAACTCAAAAAAAAAAAAAAAAAGTAACAACTACATTGTGGTCAGCTGTGCTTGTTCACTTGCATCCCATGACTGATTACTGGGAATATGTATACCCTTCTGAGACCAGCCTTAGCCAGAGGCCATGCCCTGAGGGAGGGAACAGCAAACAGCCAGGTATGGGGGGAAACAGTCAATGTTGAAGGATGCCTCCCAGTAAGTTTTGCAAATGCATGTCAAAGACCCATCCAGGGTCATCAGAAACCCCAGCCCAAGCTGGTGAATGCTGGTGCTGGGTCCCACTATACGAATTTTCATGACTTTCATACAACCAATCAGTCATCACAAATGCTCAATTTCTGAAACAAGGAAGAAAAAAACCAACCTTGCATCAAGCTGATGCCTTACTTTTTGGAAACTCTGAGTCACTGGCAAGTGAAGAAAAGGAGATGGTGGTGATGTCTCAGGTGAGGCATGGGGGGGGGGGCAGGCAGCCTCCATCCTGACAGGGGGTAGAGGAACCACTTATGGAATCCAAGGGGCCTAAATCCCCTTGTACCTGAGAAGAGTAGAAAAGAATCCACCTGCTGGAACACACTCCACATGTCTCCCAAGACATCTCTACTCACCATTCTTCCTATGAAAATGGCACTAAAACACATTTCTCTATGTTAAGTGGCATCTCTATGCAATGATTATTTAGATTTAAAAATAGAATAATTTCATCTCTGCTCACTTCTGTGAAAAGAGAACTGTGGGGCTTCCCTAGAAAGTTACCCTCAGCATGGCAGTTACTCAGCACTAGCATTGGAGCCCAGCTGTCCAAATTTTTTTTTTTTTTTTTTGAGTTGGAGTCTCACTCTGTCACCCAGACTAGAGTGCAGTGGCCACTCCCGGCCACCGCAGCCTCGACCTGCTGGGCTCCGGCGATCCTTCCGCCTCAGCCTTCCAAGTAGCTGGAACTACAGGTGCGCGCTACCACGCTCGGCTAATTTTTGATTTATTGTAGAGATGAGGTCTCGCCAAGTTGCCCAGGCGGGTCTCGAACCGCGGGCTCAGGCAATCCACTCACCTCAGCCTCCCAAAGCACTGGGATTACAGACTGAGCCACCGAGCCCGGCAGCTGTCCAAATTTGAATCCTCATCTCACCCTTGCAAGCCATGTAAAACTGGGCTATTTATTTATTTATCTTTATTATAAAGATGTGGGGTACAATTCAGAGTTAGGTATACAAACTTGTGGATGAGGTAAGCTCCTCCCTCCCCTAGCAGTTTCCCTCAGCTGCCAATCCCACCCCCCTAAAACTGGGCCATTTATTAAATACCTTTGTGCCTTAGTTTCTTTACCCATAAAATGCTAGTAATAACCTCCAGCTCAAGGAGTTGCTGCGTCTTGAGGGACCTGATACATATAAAGCATTTCAGATCCACAGCAGGTGCTTACTGACTTGTATACTTTCAATAAGTTGCTCTCGTCACCGCTGCCTTCTGAGCTCTTCATGTTTGTCACTTATGGAGATGAAAGCTTCAGACAGTAGTCTGAGAAAAGGCACCTAGACTTTGAAGAGAAAAAAAGCAATCAAACCAAATCCAGGGCTATGAGACTCCTCACTCAAAACCACATGGAGAAGGCCACAACCCCTAGAAATGGGAGGCCGCTTGATCTGCAACTGAGACGGAACTCAAGGACCAATAAGGAAGCGGAAGCCAACAGAGTTCTGGGAAAAGGGGGCTCGCCACATCCAGGAAGCCACCTTCAGCCGCTAATCTAAAACAGCTAGCAGACTTTTTTTTTTTTTTTTGAGTTGGAGTCTCACTCTGTCACGCAGACTGGAGTGCAGTGGTCGCTCCCAGCCACCGCAGCCTCAACCTGCTGGGCTCCGGCGATCCTTCTGCCTCAGCCTTCCAAGTAGCTGGAACTACAGGCGCGCACTACCAAGCCCAGCTAGTTTTTTTTATTTTTATTGTAGGGATGAGGTCTCACCAAGTTGCCCAGGTGGGTCTTGAACCCGCGGGCTCAGGCAACCCACTCACCTCGGCCTCCCAAAGTGCTGAGATTACAAGCTGAGCCACCCAGCCCGGCCAGCTAGCAGACTTTTAACAGCCCAGCGTTCAGATGCACAAGCACCCCGTGACCTCACAGCCTCCTCCCCTCCCCTGCCTCCACTCCAGTCACACTGGTGGCCTGGCTGCTGCCCTTGGCCTTGTTCTCTGCTCCCTCCATCCTCCCTATCTTTGTAACTTTTTCATTATTGAACATGTAACTGCTATTTCTGTCCTCCTCCATTCCCTTTCTGGCTTCATTTTTCTCCATAGCACCTCTCACAGTCTAATATGTATTTTCTTTCTCTCAGGCTCCATAAGGGTGGGGATTTCTGTCTGTTTGTTCACTGCTCTCTCCACAGAACCTAGAGCAGCACCCAGAACGTAGTAGGTGCTGAATAGATGAGCTACAAGATTTCCCTACAGGAAACACACTACTGCTTGGCAGATAGAAAGGCTAAATGATAACATAAGAACATCACTAAACTCTTCTTGCCCTGCTCCAGAATGAAGTCACATTTTGGATGCCCTCATTGAAATCTAAGCAAAATTTCTCAACTGCTGCCAGGAACAGAACCAAGGAACAATGAAAAACCTTGAAATGAAAAACAAAAACATGTCATGCAGCCAGGAGAGGGTTGGATCAAGGAAGGGCATTCATCTCGAACAAAAACCACAAAATCACTGCCTAGCCATGGTGTCTGAAGCAACATCTACAAAAGCATGTGTCCACTGAACTCTCATGAGGCAGAAGTCATGAAATTAATGCCCAGAGAGCAGTAAGTAGGGTGGCCAGATGGCCTATACGACCTCTCAACTGTCACCCACATGGAAATCACAGGTGGAAAATCCCACTCCACAAAATGTTTCAAGCAAGACACAGTCCTCCAAGTTTATTTGGAAGAACCATGAATTTGTTGACCATTTCCAGGCGCGGTGGCTCAAGCCTGTAATCCCGGCACTTTGGGAGGCTCAGGTGAAAGGATAGCCTGAGCCCATGGGTTTGAGACCAGCCCGGGCAACTTGGTGAGACTTCGTCTCTACAATATATTTTAAAAATTAGCCAGGCATGGTAGCACATGCCTATAGTTCCAGCTACTTCGAAGGCTGGGGCAGAAGGATCACTGGAGCCCAGCAGGTCAATACTGGGGTAGCCATGAGCATGCCACTGCCCTCCAGCCTAGGCGATGGAGTGAGACTCCAACTCAAAAAAACAAAAAAAGAAGACCTCTAAGAAATTTCTTGTTAAAAAAAAAAAATCCAAAAGCATGGGATAAAGATCCAAGACTCTCACTTAAAAAAATAAGAGAGTATGGGGCCAATTTTGATTGGATTCATACACAGATGTTTGTTTAGAATTATCTACAATGTGAAAGTATCTATAATGTGCCAGGCACCAAGGATGGCAGGTAAACACAGGGACATGTTTCCATTTGTAGCTAAGGCAATGAATGTCCAGAATCACTCGGCTGGTAAGCAGCAGAGTTCACTGCCCAGCTCCGGGGCCCAGCTGTACACAGTGACCTATCTACACTGCAGACACTTCGGGGTCGAGACACTTCATGGTGGATGCCTGGACATTCTCCAGCTAGAACTTAAATGACAGGCTTCAAAACAGTGAGCTCTTCCTGCAGATATTTTCATTCTATTATAACCACATCATTTATTCAATCGAACCATTCAATTTCTATCCCCCTGAACACAGAGATAGAAAGAGACAGCAACTTCACACTCTTGGTCTAATGGATTCTCAAGTGATGATTGCAAATGGAACCATCTAGTAAAACCCTTAGACAAGTTACTTAATCTCTCTATTCCTCCATTTCCTCTTAGAAGGTGACAGTCAAATGAGTTAATAGATTAAAGTGCTCAGAACAGCACTCAACACAGAGTCTATGCTCGATGAATATTAGCTACCATTAATATTTTTATAAACATGTAAAATTGGAATCGTTAATTAATAAACGGTAATCATGAAAAAAGAGAGTTGCTTTTTCAAACATTTATCAAAAATGAAAAGTCAAAATTTTAGTTTAAAAGCCTTATCATAAATGTTCCTCCCAGGGAAGATTTTTGTGCATAGGCTTCAGATTTCTTAAAATAAGAGCTCAAAATGTCTATAATGAAGAGCAAGAAAGGCTTTAAGGACCTCCAGACAGGGTTCAAGATTTGCGGCATCAATCCTAAGATGTTTTATAGTTGGGTCAAGGTACACAGATGTCACTCTAAGTCTTTGGATGGTACTTATTGGAGAAAAGGGCTGCCCTCTCCTTTTCTTTGGAGATCCTTTCACCTCAGACCAAGCTTAAGTTAATTTGGCTAGGACTGCCATAAACCAAGTACCACAAACTAGGTGGCTTGAACAACAGAAATGTATCAACTCAATTCTGGAGGCCAGAAGTCTGAGACTGATGACTAAACTCTGATCTTTTTTCTTTACCTCGCCAAATTCCTAACTTTTAATGTCATTTACTTTCCAACCTGGCTCTGGCATAACATCACATAACAGATAAGAAGAAAAATCAAAGTATGTTATGACCTGTAAAGCTGTCTTTTGGGGACTCTGGCACCTTTTAAGACACTAACCAACTCTCTCTGAAGTCCATCACCACCCATGAAACGTGGCTCCCTAATCCTTCCTCAAGCTACTCATTTCTTTTACTACTTTCAAATTCCTCAGATAACTCTAGAGCTGACAAATTGCCACTCAATAAATCTTTGAATCTAACAATAACCTGCAAACCCTCCCGCCTTGGAAATGTCCTGCCTTCCTTCCTGCGTGGAACCAATGAAAATCTCACATATGTTGATTGGTAGTTATTTTGCAATGTCTGCCTCTCTAAAATGTATACTACCAAACTGCAATTCAACCACTCCAAACACATGCTCTCAAGATTTCTTGGGACTGTGTCCTGGGCCTGGTCACTCACAAACCATCTTAAAATATTTTAGAGTTTGGCATCTCTCATCACCAAAATGAAGGTGTCCATAGGGCTGGTTCCTTCTGAGGGGTGAGAGAGGGAATTGGTTCCAGGTCTCTCCCCTAGCTGTTGGTGGTTTGCAGGAAATCTGTAGCTTTCCTTGGCTTCTGTTGCATTACCCTGATCTCCCTCTTCATGTTCACGTGGCATTCTTTTATGTTCATGGATGTGTCCACATTTCCCCTTTTTATAAGGACATCCATCACATTGGATTAGGGCCAGTTGTATCTCAGTATCACCTCATCTTAATTAATTAAATCTGCAACAACCCTATTTCTAAATAAGTTCAATTTGGATGTACTGGGAGTGACTCTGACATGTGAATTCAACCCATAACAGAGTTGTTGACAGAATCCAGGATGGGTTGGCCAGGGCTGAGGCAGGGGCCCT
This sequence comes from Tarsius wallacei, assembly GCA_963574415.1. Classification (NCBI taxonomy): domain Eukaryota; kingdom Metazoa; phylum Chordata; class Mammalia; order Primates; family Tarsiidae; genus Tarsius; species Tarsius wallacei. The sequence continues at coordinate 5,509 of CAUYQG010153355.1, forward strand.
TCTGAAAATTCAGGAATAAGAAAAGGGAAAATAGGCTGGGCTCGGTGGCTCAGCCTGTAATCCCGCACTTTGGGAGGCCGAGGTGAGTGGATTGCCTGAGCCCGCGTGTTTGAGACCCACCTGGGCAACTTGGCGAGACCTCGTCTCTACAATAAAAATTAAAAAATCAGCCGGGTGTGGTAGTGCGCACCTGTACTTCCAGCTACTTGGAAGGCCGAGGCGGAAGGATCGCAGGAGCCCAGCAGGTAGAGGCTGCTGTGGCTGGGAGCATGCCACTACACTCCAGTCTGGGTGACAGCTCAATAAATAAATAAATAAATAAATAATAAAATAAAATACAACATTAGACTCATTAACTGAATCCAAACCATCCCCCGTCCTCCCACTTTACAAACAAGGGAATGGAAGCCCAGCGGTTCACTCATTTCTTCAACAGATGTGAGTGTTGTATTAGTTTCTACTGCAGGAGCAACACATTACCAAAACTCAGTGGTTTAAAACAACACACTTTAGCCGGGGTCGGTGGCTCAGCCTGTAATCCCGCACTTTGGGAGGCTGAGGTGAGTGGATTGCCTGAGCCAGCAGGTTCGAGACCCTCCTGGGCAACCTGGTGAGACCTCATCTCTACAATAAATAAAAAATTCGCCGGGTGTGGTAGCGCGTGCCTGTAGTTCCAGCTCCTTGGAAGGCTGAGGCCGAAGGATCTCCAGAACCCAGCAGGTCGAGGCTGCGGTGGCCGGGAGCGGCCACTGCACTCCAGTCTGGGCGACAGAGTGAGACTCCAACTCAAAAAAACAAAAAAACAAAAAAAATAAATAAAAAATAAATAAATAAACTATTATGACCTAACTTGGTAATGTTAATTAAGACATAGTATTGCTATATGTTGAATATTTTGGATATGGTCAACAAACTCATAGAAAGGATTTTAGTAAAATTTGTTTAGCTTTCCATCTTCCTATTTCTACATTATTAGACACACACACACACACACACACACACACACACACACACACACACTCATTTTATCCCAGTAGGAAAAGGTAAATATTACTTGCATCAAAGTAAATATTAGATGCATAAAAGTGCACATCGTCTTCATGGTTGGGAATGGGTAAAGAATGGAAATGAAACACACTAGAATAAGAAGACCAAGTAAATCATCGAACATTGAAATTTACAATATCATATTGCCTAAAGTGAACAGCAAGTTGATCTATTTAAAGATTACAGTTAACTATATTTTCAGGGATTTTTAAATGAAATAATACATTTCTATATACAGTAAACATATTATTCTAAACAAACCATGTAGGAATTACTATTGTAATTGAATATCTTCATACAGACTGACATCTGCTACAGTTCACATGCTCCTTGCCTGCACACAGTAATATTAATATGTTCTGGTGTTTAAAAGGAACATACCTTCTAGTTTAAGTAATTAATATTCCTTAATTAAACATACTAAGGCGTAGACAATGGATTCTTTATAAATCTGTGAGCATGCCTAAAAGCAACAAAATCACACTTTTGTTAAAGCATTTGTGTGTATTTTGCACAATTTTTAAAAGTTTAACCTCTGTAGATCAATGTGCTTCCTTAAAAGACTTTAATAAATTAAAGTGCAGAGAGCTTTTTTTCACCAGGCAGAAAAAGCTGATGAGACAGGTTTAGTTTAATCTCAGGCAATAGAAGTCATTAACCATTCTCTCAGGGATTAAAATATAGCTTGCCCTTTTCTTCTCTCACTTATCATTAGCATCACTTTAATCTCCTAGCGTTTCACACTGCTATTTTAATCATTACTTACTGCCTTTTGACAAGTGCAGAACATGCTTTTTCTCATTGAGGCAATATCCTGGTTTTAGCTGACAAATGTAGGACATAATGTAAAAATATCAAAGTGACATCTCTTAAACACACCTTCATCATAAAAATCTCTAAAGTTACAATATTCCTTTGTCTAGTATTTCCATGAAAATTATCATTTGAAAGGTTTATATGTTAAATAAAGAGAAAAGTTTCTTCTAAATACAACAAAAACTAGTTTGGAGAAATAATATGCTGAATAAATGAGATCCAAAAATATGCACACACATTATTTTTTCTTCCTAAAATATACACTCATGAACTTAGTATCTACAAAAGCAGTCTGTTGTTTCACTATAACTTTAATAACAAAATGTTATCTCGAAATGGCCACCCTATTACAATTTGATCCTTTATAATTATATTACACAGTACATATATCCTACGTTGAACAAAGTGCTATAAAGATTATGCCAAATTCTATTATTTTTATAGTACCCACCACACCTCCACTGATTGATATATATTAAGTAATTCTTAGGGAAAATTTAGATAGAAATAACAACAGCGACAACTATATTAATATGTAACTTCTGAAAACCTATTAAAGATGTTAATATTGAACTTTCTGCTGCAATTTTTTAAAATGCTATTTTAGATAAAAGAAAAATCATCTGATGTTTGTTAATGTTCTTTTTTCTAATGACATTTAGTCTAATTTACAGAATCTCCTTAATCTAATCTGCCTAAATCTGGAATGGGTAACAAATTTAAAAGAAGTCACTTGAGATTTGTGAATTTAAGTTTTATATTGTCTTTAAATGTATTATAAGCATGAGAATATATTCTAGCACTAATTCTGTGTTCTATTTTAACTCAAAACTAAACCAATGAAATATCTGGTAATTATAAAACCTGACTTTTTAAACCGAAGCACCAATTTTTGGGTAACGATCACTCACACTTGGCCCCAAGCCTTTTAATCTAGTCCATCTGTAATGATCTCATAGTACTTTCAACCATTATTTAACTGTTAGAAGAAAAAATATGTCGCACTATATGTTTCGACAATAAAATCCCTTCTTAAGCTTCACAAAGCAGAACAATTCATTATTTGATCTCTTTCCAGGTTCAAAGTCTGTCTTATTACAGTACTTCAAAGAAATATGTAATCAAAGACAAACAGCTGTGAAAACAATCTTTTATTACTTTATTATCATTGAGAATATATCTTTGGAGTAAACCAGTGGAAATGGCATACAAATAATCTTCATAAAGATGGTTGTTTTGAATTTGTTCACAAACTATGCATGTTTATCTTCAAGCTCTTAATTTTGCTTTCTATAAATAGAGTAATGGCATAGACCAACCACTCTATGGTCTGTCAAAAAAGAACCCAAAGGAACAACGGCAACAGCAACAAAAAAAGTGAAGAGCTCTAATGGCAAACAAGTGTTTTTAATAAACAAATTTTCAAAATGATACTTAGTGATGGGACTCCCTGGGTTAACATTACCCTGAAGTAAAGTCATATTTTTTGGTGTTCATACTAATCAGCGAGACTTGCAAGATTCATCAACTACAGATGGGTATACATAACTAGCATTTATACATTCAATGTACCACTGACACTTGATTCTGAAAACAGATGCAAAATCAAGCAGTTAGCTTCCAAGGTAGTAGCTCCATTGTCAGAATTATCCTCAAAGCTTATGCATCACACAATAATTCATGTCTCTGTTTCTTAGCATGAAGGCTTTTTATTAGCAATATGCAGAAAAACTGGACAATATAACATAAAGTGTCCTTTGAATGGGAATGACTCTCTTCATCTGTAAGTCTCTTGTAAGACACTCTGCAGGCATCAGGGCAGAATGATGATGTCCTACTATCCTACTTCAATAGAAAACAGTGGAGGTAAAAGGAACAAACTTCTCTTGAATGCACATCACATGGCAGAAACTTTATAATTTAATTTAGTTCTGATAGCAATTCTTTGATGACGGCATTATTACCTATATTTTACAGATGTGGAAACTAAGTTAAAAAGTTGAGTAACTTTTGACTCATTCCTGGGTTAGCCTAACTTCCAAGTTAGTGTTCTCCTTGTGTTAGATCAGGATGCTGTCCATTCTAGAACAGACTTTCTAGGTACATGTCCTCAAATGCTCTTGAAAGGTACTACATTATCTAACAAATCCAACTTTCCCTTGGAAGACCCTAAGGCATGACTACAGTCAGGGACAAAATGGGTCAGGGTCACTGTAATTTTCTATAAAACTAAGTTGATGATTCATCAACACAGGCCATAGTTAGAAAAGGCCATTGTTTCTGGGTCTTTACAAACATACTGGTAGGCAAGAGTTCTTGAGAATCTGTGTCTCACCAAAATATGACTGAAAGATGCTGCAAAAACGCTACCTCAAACCAACAAACCTAAGAAAATAGATAACAATTATCATGATACTGTGGCTGGCCAAACAGGCAAACCAGCTAATTAAGCCTATGATAGTAATTTTTAAAAGAAAGTAGTATGCCCACTGCACTTTCTGTATCAGTCTAGTGATGAAAAGGTTTAATATATCTGGCTTAAAAGTTCTGTCTCTATAAATAAATACAAATTACATAATAAACACTCCTACAAAAACACAAATACATTAGCCAGAGTTTTGTTTTGTTATGTTTTGGTTTTTTTAACTTATAGGTAACATCTTAGTTATACAATGTGAAATCTGAGCTGAATACAGTTGTTACAGATTTTCCTCTGTATTACTAAGGTTATGTGAAGGTCACTTACAGGAGGAAAAAACAAAGCAATTACAGGTAGTAAATAAAAAGAATTGAATTTAAATTTTTTGTTGTTGCAGGCAAACAACTAAAAATTCTAACATCAAATTTGTATGAACTTTAGTATTGTCTATTTTAAATAACAACATAAAAAAATGTCTAGAGACTCTTAAACCAGTCAAGTGCAGGGATAATGAAGAAAGTGGAATTGCTTATTTGAAGTCATGATCCTCCAACTCTGGCACAATTCAGTTCAGTTTTACTGGTTACTAAATAAACAGTATCAGAATCAAAAATGCATTTAATGCATGACTCAATTTCCATAAAAGTTAATTTCCTGACTTTTCAGTTTGATTGCATCAAAAGTTATTCAGTAAAAGGGGGCAAAACAAAGCCAGTCACTCCAACTTTAGAATAATTAAGCAGTAATTTGACCAAACATTTCCTTCCTTCCTGTGTATTTCTCAAAGTCACTGTTACACTACAAATTTTAGCAGGAACATGTTTAACGGGCAAAATCTATAAGGGAAATAGTCCAAAGTAAAATGTTTCACAATCGGGATTGGCAGCTTTGTCATCAGGTCATTCTTTACTGCTATTTATAGGATGTATTCAATACAAACCTTTGATTTTCAGGTTTTAGAAAGGGCAGATTATAGAAGTGAAAGTTGACATAGCTAATTTTTACATTTGACCCCAATATATAATTCAGTTTATTAATTTGGGAACTAATGGAAAATTAAACAAATCACATGGTATTATAACTTTAGATGTTATTTTAATGCTATATTTTCTTAATGTATTGATTAATAAATAATTAAGCTAGTTAATGATAATTTACTACTTCTAGTTTGGGCAATGCACTAATGAGCAAAAAAAAAGGAAAGAATAACAGTCTTTGAATTCCTAGGGTATCAGGATCACTTGCCTTCATCGAAAAATGTGTCACTCATAGAACTATGTGAAACTACCTTATACAGCTGCCTTTTCACTTTTGAAAGTACCTACTTACATATCACTTCATTTTACCACTAAATGAAAAGTATGTTTGAATTCTACTTACCCAGCTTTAAAAAACTGGCATTTCTTCTAGTAGCAAATAAACCCTGCTGATGCTTTTACTTTGTCACTCATTGATGAAAATGTCTAGTCTTTATCTTTCACCTCCAATAAATGATCTCTCTTCTGACTTGATCTGTTCAACTTGTTCTTCCTTCATCAATCCTCAGCCAAACCCTGTCTCAGAAGTCTCAGACACCTCTTGGCCTACGATGCAAACATCTGCTAAACATCCTCAAAGCTCTCCAAGCCTGCATGTTATTTTTCTATCTTAACTATTCTATACCCATTATTTCAGCTTCCTATAATTCCTGTTATCCAACACATTCCACATTTTGTCCCCATGGTTTACAACAATTACCCCCTTGTTATTTCCAGGTGTGCTCCTTCCAAGATAAAAGAAGTCTCAGGGAATATTTACACCTTTTTCTTGGAGACAATACAATGTAGTGAAGAGACATAAGCTTCAGAGTGAGACAGTTCTGGCTTCGTAACCTGTCTCCACCAAGCTGCTGTAACATAAACAAGTCTCAGTTTCCTCATTAATGAAATAAGAATAATGATATCTACATCACAGGGTTGTTACAAAGATTGAATGAACAAAATTTTCATGGTACATTGTAGGTGCTGATCAAACTTAGTATCATTTCCCCTCTTCTAGTAAATCATGTAGATAAAAAAGAAAGAATTCTTCATTGTAATACGCTAACCTGTTTTTACCAATGTATGTGAATCTGTATATGAGGGAGGACCGAAAAAAACTGGTATTACCTTTAGGAGGGCAGGCCCCATGTAGTACACTTGGAATTTGTTCCTCTGGATCAATGGCCAACCAAAGTTTTTTCTGGAAGTTTGGAGAAGTTGTGTTATGATTTGCAGAAGAAATATCCCAATTTGTGGCAAACAAATGACTGGTTTTCCCACGACAACACACCTGCCCACACTGCTGGGTATTCAGCAGTTTTTGACCAAAAAACAGCATGACTCCCATGGCCTACTCTCCCTATTCACCTGATCTCACCTTTAGTGACTTTCTGTTGTTTCCCAGGATGAAAAAACTATTAAAGGGAAACATTTTGCTGATGTGGAAAGGGTGAAACAAAAAGCAGAAGCACTAAAGGGTACCAAAACTGACCAGTTCAAAAACTGTTTTGAGCAGTGGGAAAGTCTCTCCATAGGTGTATTGCATCAAACAGAGAGTACTTTGAAGGTGACTGAAGTTTAAACATGTAAGAATAGATACCCAATTTTTTATAAAAATAAATTCTTGGTTTTGGAGGGATTCCACTCATATAATTATATCAGCAAAATACTGCAGCTATATTTGTACATCATTTTAAAAACAAAAACTAACCTACACTTCAAACTTGTGGATTGGAGCTATATTTTTTCCTAAGGTTTTGCTTTGATTTTGTCTAGTTTGGATTTTTACTAGACAACTTATAGAAGACTTGCTGACCTCTGTTAGACATTTAACTTTAAGTGTTTGTATATAATATTCCCAGTATTCTCAGCATGAGTGTTCAGTATATACAAATTATTAAATTAATAAATCATAAAATAAAATATTAGAATTAAACTGGACCTTATAAATCAGCTAGGAAATCTTTTCAATTTACAAATGAGAGCCCTTTGTCCCAATAAATTAGATAACTTAGTCAGTAATACTCAGAATCAATATTAGGAGCCACATTTCTGACAATTAGTTCACTTTCTTTCTAATTTTTTGATACTTTGATTTTTATATAACTCAAATGTAATTAATATTTTGAGATATATGTTTTACTGATCTTTTTCTTTGACCAGAGAGCAAATGCTAAAGCAATGAACACCGTGATTTATGTTTTCAAATTTCCCCTCAGTGACCAATGCAAGCATTCAATAATTCTTTCATTAATTTTCTGAGATTATAGCTTTATAATGTGGAGCAAATGCCTCCAATTTTAAGAACAAATTTAAGTTGAAAAATCTAGCAAAAATCCTACTTTGGCTTCAAAAGCCAAGCTGGGGTTTTTTTGGTTTGTTTGTTTGAGTTGGAGTCTCACTCTGTCCCCCAGGCTAGAGTGCAGTGGCTTGCTCACAGACACCGCAGCCTTGACCTGCTGAGCTCGGGCAATCCTTCCTTCTCGGCCTCCCAAGTAGCTGGAACCACAGGCGCACACCACAACACCCTGCTAATTTTTTGAATTATTGTAAAGACAAAGTCTCACCAAGTTGCACAGGCTGGTCTCGAACCCCTGGACTCAGGCAATCTTCTTGCCTCAGCCTCCCAAAGAGCTGGGATTACAGGCTTGAGCCACTGAGCCCGGCCCTATTGTTTTCTTTAAAATAGTTTATAATACAATTTTCTTTTTATGATAAAAGAAATGCAAACTGCAACTTTCCTCTACTAATTTATGTTGCAGCCATAACTCTTACGTCTCTCTTTAGATACATAATGAGACCTTTTCAGAACTGCATACATTTATTGTTTGCTTTGAAAACATTACCAAGCCAGAGATGTAATGTAATCCCACCTATTATCCCAGCTGAGGAAGGCTGAGGCAGGAGAATTGCTTGAGCCCAGGAGTTTGAGACCAGCCTAGGCAACCAAGCGAGACTTTGTCTCCACAATAAACCCCCCAGATTAGCCAGGCATGGTGGCACGTCCTAGCTATGCTGAAGGCTGAGGTGGAAGGATCACCTGAGCCCAAGAGGTCCAAGTTTTGGTAAACTGTGACCATGCCACTGAGCTCCATCCTGTACAAAGCAGTGAGACCTGATTCCAAATCAATCAATCAATCAATTTTGGAAACAATAAATTTGCTCCACTACACGCCACTGGATTGTTAATTTAGGAATACTGGTCTAATATGACATTCATTTATCAGATGATTGCAAAAGAAGGGTAGATGCCAGAGAGTTGGAGTTTTATGTGATATTTTCATTTTAGCATTTTGTTTAATCTCTGTTCCCAGATTAAACAAATAAACAGATTTAGACAAGAAAGTAGCTCCTATTATTCAGCAAGATTTGACAGCTTTTTTCTGTCACAAATAAGTCAAACTTTCTTAGATTATAAATATACTGAATATATAAATATGTAAGAATTTAACAAAACTATAGGCTAAATACACAAGGGAGACCCCCAACAAACAATTTATTTTTTTAAAATTGTATATTTTATTCTTACATGTTTAAACTCCAGTTACCATCAAAGTACTCTCCATTTGATGCAATACACCTACAGAGGTGTTTTTTCCTCTGCTCAAAACAGATTTTCAACTCATTAATTTTGATGCCCTTTAGTGCTTCTGTTTTTTTTTTTTTTCTTTTTTCTTTTCTTTTTTCCCACATTTTCCATACCAGTAAAACGTTTCCTTTTGAGAATTTTTTTCTCATCTGGGGAAAAAAAACAAACAAACAGTTAATTAGGGTGAGATTTGGTGAACAGGGAGGGTAGGACATGGGGATCATACAGTGTTTAGTCAAAAACTGCTGACCATTCATCGCAGTGTGGGCAGGTTCGCTTGCAAATCATTCAACATGAAATGGGCAAACAGGTTGAATGAATCTAAAAAAAAAAAAATCACTTAAACGCAGCCTCTCACAACTCTAGCTGGTACACTGATGCGAATGAGGTTCCTAGAATACTTACCTAGTGGAGAAGCCTGAACTGTCTTATACTACAAGGGGCCTGCCTGCCTTCCAAAAGATAATTTCAGTTTTTTATTTTGTTTTTGTTGTTGTTGTTTTGGTTCCTCCTTTGTATACATAACAAGCAATTATTTTAAAAACAAAGTGTTGAGTTTGATTTTAGAAGAAAACTCATCTTCATTCATTCCCCAATATTTGAAAAAGAACGGCTATACAACTTTGACATCACAATTTAGAAAACAGAACGCAGGAAATGGCAAAGTTTATCTTTGCCTATGAAAAGATACTGAGTCATTGGGTAATATACATTAGGTAGTTCTTGCAGCATGCTGTGCATACAACCTAGACCATATTAGAACTCAGGAGACAACAATCTATCTTCTGGAGTCATGGAGGTACTAGTTTCCCCTTCACTTCTTTCCTCTCTATTCCCAGATTACTTCCTTGAGGTATTCAAAACTCAGCAAAAAAAATTTCCCTGTCTCTTTCCTTCCCATCCCTGGTCACCTCTACTCAACAGCATCCATCTGTTTCATGTTTCCACTTACTCAATTCTCGCGTTTTTAACTCACCACAAAGAATAGTGAAAACTAATTTCTCTTCCCTGGTAATCTGTGAGCCTCCTGAACTGAAACTCTTTATTAAATTTCTGGAAATCTCTCCTCTATATCAGTGCCTAGCACGGAGTGGGCACTTAACAAATATTCTGAAGACATACGAGCAGCCAACAGACACATGAAGGAACGCTCAGTCTTACTAATCATCAGAGAAATGCAAATCAAAACCACATTGAGATGCCACCTAACTGCAGTAAGAATAGCCATCAATAATAAAACATTTTTTCTTATGGAGTCATTAGCAGTAGCCTTAGGATAAAGACTAGAACCAAGTCAAGCTATGTTGATGCCAGCATCCCACTGAGAGCAGGCCATGATATTTCCCCACTGAAGTGGACTTCCAGACCTTTTGTAGGACAATTCCAATGAACATAAATGTCTTGGAGTGTACCAGAGCCATGTGTTGAAAAGTGGCTGGGTGCAGTGGTTCATGCCTGTAATCCCACCAGCAGGAGGATTACTTGAGACCATGAGTTTGAGACTAGCCTGGACAACATAGTGAGACCCCCATCTCCACACATATACACAAAAAAGCAGTTAATATACATACTGGTTTCTGTGATGATAGAAATAACTGTTTATAATACAGAAGGTCACAAAAAGATTCCACAAACCTTGTCAAATGGTACCTACCACTGACTCCGGATAACTGATAAGTCTCTATAAGATGTATCAGATCTGACCATTTTCAGCATTTCCACGCCATAACCCTAATAATTTTGACCCTCATTTCCTAGTATCTTGCTCCCTGAACTCCTGAACAATCCCCTGGTTAGGTTCCTATAAAGGTTGGCCCTTGTGTAATTCATCTTCCAAGCTCTTGCCAGGTGACCTGGACAACTTTCCTTCTATAATGCTTTCAGAGCATCCTAAGCTTATCTCAACCACAATCACTATTAAGAGCACTTCAACTGTTTATTTTTAAGGCTTTTCCATGAAGCATATACCCCTGGAAGGAAAAGGTTATACTTTTCATCTGTGTCTCTGGCATTTGGCAGATTACCTGGCTGATAACAGATGTAAAATTAAGTGTTTGCTGAGTGAATTAATTTACCTGTTAATGCATGAACAATATAACAGGACTCTGTGATATGTGTAGACTGGCATTCAAGGCCTTTCATCAGCTGACCTAGTTCCTGAGACTGACCTCTCATCACTTGTATGATACGGTTGTTCCTTGCTAAGTTTTCAAATCAATTGGATATTCAACACTTTTTTTTTTTTTTTGGAGACTAAATCTTGCTCTGTCACCCAGGCTGGAGTACATTGGCATGATCAGGGTTCACTATAGCCTCGAACTCCTGGGCTCAAGCAATCTTCCCACCTCAGCCTCCTGAGTAGCTAGGTCCCATAGGCGCAAACCACCATGATCAGCTAACTTCTATAAAATTATTTTATGCTGTACTAGGCACTCGTATTTCATCAACGAATCCAGCAATATGCCTCTGACGACAATTTAGTTCATTGCTGGCAATGAACTAAAGGCTGGTTGCTGCTTTGGAGGGGTTCATGGCCTCATGAGGGAGTTACAATATCAAAGGCATGTCTTTAGCAAGAAAGGATTCCCCTTGGTCCCTCTGCCTACCAGGCAACCTTTTGAAAGTTTCAGCATACTCTTACCACAACAATGAATTGTGTGAAATGGGTCAACAATTCAGAAAATGGGAACCCAAGCCTAATCCTCAAGGATTGTTTGTGAAAGCTGTTTAAAGCACACCATAGCTGCTTCCAGCCTCTGGATAAAAAAAAATACTACCCTGTATTTACACTAAGACTCAAGATAAAATGGATTACCCACTTCCCTTTGGAAACTTTCTCTATTACTAAGGCTACCTGTGATCCAGACTGAACAAGAGCACCAAAATCCATGTATAAATAGAAGCTGAACTACTTTTCCTTGATGTTAACGATACAACTGACAGCGATGAATGTTTTTCACAATATATGTTGTGGTAGAAATGGGATGGACAAAAATAAATGGTTCTAGATTGAATTCTAGGAAGCAACACATATGTATATGACCCTGCCTGAGTGCTTGAACTTATTTAATTATTTGTTTTCTCATTTTGTTGTGAATCAAAAGCACAGAGCACGTAATAGACATTTGGTAGAAAATAGTTCCTTTCCAATCCCAATACCACTCTTGCTGCAAAACTGTCACATACACTTAATGACAGGTCAGGGAGATACCCTGGGAATGAAATATGGGGAGGTTCACCTACAATTAATTAAATTTTATTGAAGTTTGTAAAACCACTAGGAAGATGTCTATCACTATAAGAAGAAGAGAATTTCTTTTCTAGAGCACATTCCCACGAGATTTGAATGGTGACTTGTTCTCTTTCTGAGCAATGTACCCAATAAATAACCTCTTTTTAAGTAGGTCTTGAGAAAAACAGTATTGAGGGGAAACATTGCAAGTGATAACCGTGATGTCATTTTTCACTTTTGAGTTGCTGCACACTCTTTAGTATACGGTTAAATTATGAGTTTTTGTTTCATAATCACCATGGTCAGAAATCTCTGACTGCATTTCCGTCAGTTCCTGCCAGTAAACAATCTGTCGAGATTGACTTCTGTAAGTATGTCCGAAGAGATTGTTCCTTTTTGGACATACTTCCAGGCTGAATAAATGAGTACCCTTTCCAGCCCTACTTCAGAGACTAGTACGTAACCAATGTGTTGACTGTGTGGCAACTCCTAGATGTGATGGGTGACACAAGGGCTTAGGGTCAAGAGGCCAACACAGCCTCACACAGCAATATGCCTTGAGGGCGGCTGGGACCAGTTCCTCACTTCCATTCTCGTCCACCCTATAATACCTTTCCTCCACTCTCTGCCATCTGTCTCCTCTGTGTCCTTGATGGCTCACATGTCCCTTAGCTTAGTCTGTGTTCCTGATTACAAACCATATCACTGCCAGTCATCTGTAGCCCTCAGGTGGCAGTTGCAAAGTTTGGGATATTGTTCTAACCCAAGAATCCCCTCGGATTTTGGAATCAGTGACTGCAAAAGCAAACAGGTGGCTTTCTGCATTCATAAACCTAAGAATGGGGAAATAGCCTTACCAAAAAAAGTCACCAGAGTGTCCAGATTAAATATTATTTGGGGAGTATAACTGTGAGGGTGTTTCCAGATGAGATTAGCATTTGAATTGGGGGGCTCAGTAAGACAGACTGCCCTTACCAATGTGGGTGGGCATCATTCAATCCATTGACAGCCTGAATCAAACAAAAAGCAGAGGAAGAGAGGATTCATCCTCTTTGGCCCTGATTACTTGAGATCAGACTTCTACCCTTGGGCTAGGATTTACATCAGTGGCTCTCTTGCTTCTCAGACCTTTGGATTCGGACTGGAGTTACACCATTGTCTTTCCTGGGTCTTGCAAAGGGAATATCCAGAGACTTCTCAGTTTCCATAAATGAGTGAGCCAATTCCTCATAATCAATGTCTCTATCTCTGTCTTTCTCTCTCTCTCAACACACACACACACACACACACACACACACACACACATACACACCCAACAGGAGATCCATAGCTATTTCTCTAGAGAACACTGGCTAATACAGCACATAGTCAAGGTCTACAGTATGCTTTACAATGCAGCTTCTTGTGTTGTATCACAGATTCTTTGCCATTTGGGCAAAATCTCAGAGAGCCTCCAGTTCAAACTCTTCATTTCACAAATGAGGAACTTGGATCTAAGTGAGATTACAAGTTACTTGTGATAGAAAAATCTGTTTCTTCTCTGTCCTGCCTTTGGACCACTATTCCACAACCATTTGCCCAACACTTGAAATGCTTGGCTTTTATGTGCAATTGAACCAATATGGCTTAATGACCCCCACATGGGCAAGAAGAAAAAAGGTGTTATTTAAAACAAACTTTTGGCTTCCTAAAATGCAACAGGGAATTGTCAACTTGGAATATGGGCCTACAAGGAAATAGACTTGTTAAACCTATACAGCAGATATGAGTGAGCAATTAATACATGAAGGTGAAATGAACCATGAATTAATAATGGCATTCATCAAACTGAAATTCTACTGCTATTAGTCATGCATTGGCATTTGTGGGCTTTATTCCTTCAGCCATACATAAACACGCACACACCTAGTAACCATCAAGTATCAAGAAAAAACATCCCAGGTGCAAAGCACAGTTTATGGTCTTAGTGAAGGTAGGTAGGCTTCTGCTAGCTGTCCCATAATTTGTTGTATTGTTTGCCTGTTTTCTTTAACTATGTCCTAAACACAAGTTTCATTTCATCGCTTTTATCTCAAGGTGTGTTTAAATATTTGAAAACACCAAGATAATGTCAGAAAGAGAGTTCAATAACGCCCTCAAAGTTCTTAAACATGTTAGTCAAGCATGTAAATATTCACTGTCTTGAGTTTAAAAAACAATCAGGAAAAAGAAAAACATTGTGATATGAGAAATTCTTAGAACCCTGAGTTGTTTGTGTCTGGCCAAAGGACTTTGACCCAGTTATGATCTGACCTACCTAAGTATGGAATTTAGATTTTCCTGGCATCCCGACCAGTGCCAACCCAAATCCATATTCACAATTAAACACGTTCTCTTAAGACAGGAAAATAACGCAGCAGCCAGCATCAACAAATTTGCTCACCCAAGAGCCACCATATCAGTCCCAGGTACTATACCTACACAGCTGCTAATGATCTCAGTGAAAGAAAAGGTTGGATATTATTTCCATTTTTCAGATAAAGAAAAGGAAAATTTTAAAAACTAAGCAAAGTGTCTAAAACTACTCATAAAAATGTGCAGAGCTGGGATGTAAACCCACTCCCAAGTCTGTGCTTTTTTCTCTACATTATTCACAATAATTGAATTCTTCTTTAACCAAAAGTAGAAAGGAACTCAAACAAATGCTCTCACACCACCCCCAGCCCTCTCCTGGCATGAAGTCTACACCTCTTGAAGTTGGCTAAGAACCACCGGAAAACTAAATGTCAAGAGGCTCTATGTGGCAGACATTGTCAACAAAATGATTCAGGTGAAGATGTCGCTAATTCTTTTCTTCCAAGTAGCTTATTTTAACACAAAAGCTCCATAAATTTTTCACGGTAAATTGTTAGAATTGAAAATGCAAGAATAATTTTAAAGGAAAGCTGTGATTTCCAAAGGTTTGCCAAAGCCTGCAGCCCAGAAGAGCCAGATGATGTTATTTCTCCCCAGAGTGGTAGGTGGGCAGAGCCATCTCTCGCCTTCATTTGACAAAGGGTCTTCAAATGCTAACCTGTGAGCCCTGGCCCAATCTGATCTTTGAATTTTGTTTTTATACGGTAATAAAAAAGAAAGAAAAGGAGGAATAGCAAAAATGTATGCCAATAATAATAATCGCTATAATTTATTGGGCACTTTAATCCTCATAACAGTCCTAGAAGGTTGGCTGGCATCACGTAAGTGACGTGATTATGGATGAGAAAACTGGGACTCAAAAGGTTTGGTTCTTCACCCATGCTCCCACAGCTAGTAATTGGCAAAGCAGAATCTGACAAGCTCTGACTCCAGAACCCATGCGATTCACCATTACACACACAGTGTCTTATGAAGCGAGACAGGTCCAGTACTGGGTGGGTGGGGAGTCCTGTTCAGAGCTCTGCTGCCACTTAGCACTTGTGTGGTCCCATTTTAATTGACACCAGTCACTCAGGTGTGATGCCTTTTCAGCTCCCTGACACCCCTGATGCAACCACTCTCTGTAGATGGGCCAAATTATGTGTGCCCATCACAAATGCTCGATCTCAGACCACTTCCAAATCTCTGCTGAGATCTCCACAAACAGATGACAGCGACTACCCTAGTGCACTTTGTCCCTTTTTCCAAGGTTAGGAGGCACAGCGGAGCCAGGCACACACAGCAGCACCACAATTTAAAGCCACTATCCCTTCTGCTGTGAAGACCCAGCTGTCCAAATGCAAGAGATCTGATTCTTTCGGCAGAGCCACTCTGTCGCATTCTTCGCCCTCTCCATCCAGCTGGCTCCAGGATGAATCCACCAACAGACTCTCGCTCCATGTGCTCTCTGACTGCCTGGCCCCTGGCCCGGCTGGATCTGCGCCTTCCAAGTTGCCAGGCCTGGTCTCAAGCCAACTGCTTTCTCCACATCCTCCTTTTGACCCAGTAGCTGAAGAAGTCTTTCTGAATGAGCTAAAGAAAGCACAGCACAACCACCCTTCGGGGCCCAGATTAAACGTCTTCCCTTCTGAAGAATGGCCATGCCCCCTCTCAGCTCCTCTCCATCCCTCCAGGAGTCAGCTCAACCCCGATCAAGGAGGTCTTCCCTGACCACACTCTCTAGATGTGGCCTCCCTCCTCTGATTACTCAAGCGTCACCCTGCAGAACTGTTGCCCACTGCTTACCACAATTCCGATTCATGCTGGTTATTTCTGTTTCTCTGTTGATTCTCCATCTGCCCACCTCAACCCCATGCTCCACCAGGGCGGTAACCTCATAGCCTCCACACCTCCTTCCCATGGTGAGTGCAGCTCTGGGGACACCATAGACAAATCAGTACCTGAACCAGCGCCACCCACCAAAAAAATGGATGCAAGACACGTGTGTTGTTTTAAATTTGCTAGTGGTCACATTAAAGAAGCAAAAGGAAAATAAATGAGATGGTTTTCTTTAATATGCTTTATTTAATCCAGTATATCAAAAATATTATCATTTCATCACATAAGCAATATTAAAGTTACTAATGAGATACATTAGGTTCTTTTTGGGGGGTACTAAGTCTTCAAAATCACTTACAGTACATCTCAGTTTCCATGCCAGTTTACACTGGAAATATTTGTTCTGTATTTTTTACTTTTATTTTTACTTTTTTTTGAGTAGAAGTCTCACTCTGTCACCCAGGCTGGAGAGCAGTGGCATGATCACACCTCACCACAGCCTCAACCTCCTGGGCTCAGGTGATCTTTCCCTCTCAGCCTCCTGAGTAGGTGGGACTACAGGCACACACCACCACGCCCAAATAATTTTTTGATTTTTTTTTTTTTTTTTTTTGAGATGAGGTCTCGCCAGGTTACTCCTGGGCTCAAGCAATCCTTCTTCCTCGCCCTTTCAAAGTGCTAGGTTTACAGGCATGTGCCACCACGCCTGGCTTGGATTTGCATTTAGACTCCACAAAATTGACAGCTGAAATAGTAGATTCACATACTCAAGTTGTATCAAACATACTTCAGCACTTTCTAATAACCGAGTCAAGTATCGGTTATAAATTTTGAATCAGAAGTTAATAAAATGAATTGAGCAAAATTAAAAGTCCAGTTCCTCAGATGTCCTAGCCACATGTCAGGCACACAATGGCCACACTGTGCTTGTGGCTAGTGGCTAGCAGCTTCCATATTAGAGAGTCAGATCTGAATGGTTAAATGAGATACTCTCAATTATTTGCTCAATTCAGTGTGAGAGAAATGATGGCACCCACTGATGGAAAGGCCTTGAATTTCATGGATTTCCTCTGGAGCTTACATAAATCACTTTGTCGCAAGTCACAGCCATCTTGCTACATTTTAGTGCAAGGGTACACCAGCCCCCATTGTCCGTGGCACTGGTGAGAGATAAGGCCACATAAGAGGCAGTGAGGCCTGGACTTCAGGCAAAACTCAATCACTAGAATCCAGTTCAGTAGCAACAATAACAGGTGGAATGAGGGACACTATTAAGCCATAATAGTGTTTGTTTGTTTGATTAGCAAGAAACCATCCTTCTTCCAAGCAGATGCTACCTGATGCCAGTCCAGTGGCGCTTTATCTCTTTCCACTTTTCATTCTTACTGATTGTGTACATTTATTTCAAATTTCTCTTATTGAACAGTCAACAACATGGCTGCTGGAGAGAGACTTCTCTGCCACTGAACAGGGTAACCAGATGCCTCCTTTGACCAGGACAACCGCACCCTTTTCACCCTCGTATTCTGGAAGAATTATGGTAGGACCTCTCAGGAACTGACTCCTGGTAGACACTCAGGAAACCACTGCTGAATGTTAATGAGTAGAGCGGGGCTGGAGGCTCAGAGGATGGCTGATGCTCATCTATGCCCTTCACTTCCACAATATAAATTTAGGGAATAATAAAAGCAACTCTGTGACAGAGAAAAAGTGTAAACTGGCCTTTATCACAACAAGATTTAATTTACAGTCTTTGGCGTTTTCAGTTTCCTTTTGCTTGTCCGTTGTTTTTCCTCATCAGTGCCTTTTCCTCATGATCACGTTCCCTCGGTTTTCCCTGAATATTAAAATTCATTTTCTCTGACAGTTGTTCTCCATTGTCTGGCTTTTCCCCCACCCCCATTTCTTTTCAAGGATTAACTGCCCACAGAGCTTTGTATTCCTCACTCCCTTAGAAGTCTACACTATTGAGCTGCCCTGACCTCGGGTTGTTTCAAACTAATCCTATTCCTTCCAAGCCTTCCATTTCCCCTCCAATTCTCCAGCTTGTAAGAATGTGACAAATGCTCTGACCAATTCTTCTGACCTATGATTTAAGAAATGTAGGCAGAAGCTGAAAGATTTGTCTGCTTTTTTTTTTACAGTTGAAAAAAGACACTAAATCTACACTACATTACTTCCTCAATCTCCCTCACTCTCCAAGTCTTCACAGATAGTTACAGATAGTTACACATCTTCATCACAGTCCAAGGCGGGGAGATTATGAGTATGGACTTTGGCGTCAGGCACACAAGCCTGAATCCTACCTAGGTCCTCCACAAACTAGCTGTCTGTGCAAAACTGCTTATTCTGCCCTATATAAATTGAAGGATTACAATACCCCTCCTGGAAGGCTTTGGAACATTTTAAATGGAACCACCAAAGACCAACAGTGAGCACTCATCTGGCGGCTATTGCCCTGACTGTAAGGCCTTCACCAACCTTACTCATTCTTATCTCTCCCTTGTACTTAGCACAGTACTGTGCGTGGCACATGGTAAGTACTTTACAAATGGATTTTCCAGCAGAAAGTTTATTGCAGCCAATGCAGCCGAGAGGGGTTGACTCCCATACGGATTTGTAAGCTTTACCTGGCAAATATTTCCCTTGGTGCCACAGCCATACAGTTGGCCCCAAGTCCAGCCATGATGGAAAGTGTGCAGGTGCTGGATATGGGCACTAGGCGAGAGAATACTGGTTTAATACAACTCCTTCTCCAATCTGGCAGGGGTGGAGAATATGAAACTGAATGGTGGCTCAGTAGCATTCCCTTTTAGTAGTAATAATACAAGGCCAGATGCAGTGGCTCACACCTATAATCCCAGCACTTTGGGAGGCCGAGGTGAGAGGATTGCCTGAGCCTTACAGGTTCGAGACCAGCCCTGGCAACTTGGTGAGACTTCATCTCTACAATAAATCAAAAAATTAGCCGGACATGGTGGTGCGTGCCTACAGATCCAGCTACTTGGAAGGCCG
The DNA here is from genome assembly GCA_963574415.1 of Tarsius wallacei. Lineage (NCBI taxonomy): Eukaryota > Metazoa > Chordata > Mammalia > Primates > Tarsiidae > Tarsius > Tarsius wallacei. The sequence continues at coordinate 24,858 of CAUYQG010153355.1, forward strand.
AAGTGGAAGGATCGCCTAAGCCAACCAGGTCAAGGCTGCGGTGGCCGGGAGTGTGCCACTGCCCTCCAACCTGGGTGATAGAGTGAGACTCCAACTCAAAAAAAAAAAATTGTAATAATTCAATGTTCTATAGTCTCATATCTACATGACACCTTAACGTAAGCAAGATGAAGTCCAAACTCACCAACATGGGGTGTGCAGCCCTCTGGAGCATGGTCCTTTGGGTATCTTCCCTATCAGGCTGTTCTCCCAACCCCCCACCTGCTTCACATACACACCCCTTAGCTCCAGCAAAAGGGAAATGGGGCTTCAGCGATGCCATTCTCTGTCACACATCTGAGGCTTCACCAGTCTCCTTCCTTAGAATATCCTTGCGCCTCCAACTTTCTTGGCCACTGGCAAACTACTACTCCTTAGAGGTCAGCTCAAGAGTCTTCCCTTCTCTGGAAAGAGATTTCAGATTCTCCAAGCAAGTCCTTATATTCTCTCCTCAATGTTCCCTCGATGTTGCAATCACACTTTCTTCAGAGGTCTAACCACAGCATGCCAGAATGGTCAGCTTCCATGTCTCTCTGCCCCCTAGATTACCAACTCCTTGTTAGACTCCAAAGCAGATGTGCAGTGCTGATTGAATAAACGAAGAAATATGCTGTGTTCAAGTTTACAAGGTGCCTTTTGAATAAATTAACCTCAGGAACCTCCACATTACTCTGAGTTCTTATTACCATCATTTTCATTTTATACAGAAGGAAACTTTTGCTCATAGAGCTAAGTCATTTGCCCACATGTTCACTGTCAATGAAAGACAGCAACAGAATTAGCTCCTCTGGCTCCAAATGAAAGGCCCAGACTCTTCTACGGAAACAGAATACATTATCTTGCCCAATCTTCCAAACAATACTGCAAGACAGGAGAAACTGAGGCACAAAGCATCTCAAACTCACTACTCTTAATAGGTAATGGCTTTGGGTCCTGAATGCAGCTTTTGGTCTCTAAAACTCATGACCTTCCTCTGAACTACGTTGCCTCGAAGCCACTTAATCCATGGATACTCCTGGGTACTCAGAAAACAGACTTTCTTCCATCTGTTGTTTACACTCAGGTTGTATAAATCACTGCTAGGCGTAGAGAGTCAGGCATCCTAATAAACGTACTCCATTCTCCTCCCCTGAACTCCACGCTATTCCAACTGGGACACGTGCTATGAGAGGTCAGGTCCTAAACACGTCCCGGCCTGGACTGGGTCAAAGGCTGAGTTTATTCTAGGCCTGTTCAGGGGTTGTTCTCACCCAGGCATCATTTAAAGCTAAGCAGGTTTGACCCAACTTAGACTTTAAACCTTACCATTGCGAATGTGTTACCTTTTGGTTACTTTTAGCATGATCTTTTCTCCTTTACAAAGCAGTTTTAAATTTCATGTGAGCCTTCCAACAACACAGTTAGATAGACAGAGTTCAAGACCAGCCTGAGCAACCTAGTGAGACCCCTCCCCCGTCGCTATTTCAAGGTATAAAAAAAAATTTTTAAAGGTTTTCCCCCCAAAAAAATGACATTTATAAAAATTAGATTAGAAAACAAAAAAAAGGGGCACACAGGTTAGAATCTTTGAGGCAGATATTAACAAGTCTGCTATATGTAATTAGGAGAAAGCCGGCTTCTGCGGCATCTCAGTCTTCCAGAGGCAAGATTGTGTTCATCAACAGATGGTAGCCAAAATCATAAAATTTTGTTTTTGTCAGAAAATAGGAGGAAGGATTTTTTTTTTTCATAGTGACAATTTCTGATTCTTTCGTACACCCACAAGTCATCAAGTGTAAGAAATTTAAGCAAGAGTCACTAATTTGCTATTTATTGTAACAACATTGCCTGGTGTTTATACAGCACATTCCGTTCTGTGATCTCCAAGAATGTTACAATCTTTTCCACTAAAACAGATGGAGAAACTAAGGCACGCGAGACCACCCACACAGTCACCCTGAGGAGCCAAGAGCAGAAGCCATCTTACGGATCCCTTGGCTGGAATCCTGCTGCCAGGTCTGAGTCAAGATTCAGTTTAATAACAGGACAGAATAACAAAAAGGTAGGCTTCACTTAGCACAGAAGTTCATCTCTTGAAAAAGGTAGTTAAAGAGCAAATCCCATGACACCAACACTCATTCATTTGACTTATAAATTGAGAAACAGGTCTATGGGTGAGTCCATGGGCAACAGCCCTCTGGGTAGAATGCCAGGGGCTTGATAAGGCTCTCCTTTGAGTTTCCTTAATACCAGCCTAAAATGTCATCCTTAAAATTCTGTCCCCTCCTAAGCTTCAATTTCTGTCAAATTATAAATCCTCTGGGGAGAAATAATATTTTAAGCTAACTGGTCCTTCATAACTGGTGAATTAAATAAACTCTTGAGAGTCAGTCTGAGAAGTGCTGAGGAAGAGAATAGAAGGAAAATCACAACAGAAAGTGGTGGAAATGCAGGAAAGAAGACTTCAAGGAGAGATAGACCACCGAGAAAAAACAACTAGATTTGTTTTGTAATCTTGCACAAGTTCCAAAATATTTTATCCTCCTTTCTAATTGATGCACAGGCAGTAGTGCTTTTTAGCCAGCATTCCAATATTTCTATTTGTATCTTAAATTATGTGCAACTCTTTCCTATAGATCTTAGATTTTGCAGAGAGTAATTTTGAGATACTCTCAAATTTTTGTCCACAAATCTAGGATTATTTTTTTTTTAATTTTTTTAATGAGATTAATATATTTTCAAATGTGTGATGAGATGCCGAAGGTTTATCCAGAGGTTGCCTTGGGAAATTATCTGGGAGGTGACTAAGGGGATACTTGGGCTTTGGAATACAACCCATCAAAATTGCTTGCCGAGCTCAGTAGTTTACCTGTCGTGTGGCCCTGGGCAGGGTTCCTGACCTCCCACTACCTCCCTGATTTACCTGTAAAATGAGGGTAATCACACCTACTTAGTTTACAGGTTATTAAGAGGATTAAACGAGATAACATAGTGACAAGCTTAGTAAAGGGCTGAGACGGAGTACACACTCATGCCAAGAATTACAAAGTATGCCAAGGCCAGAAGGTAATAAACAGGGCAACTCTAACAGATGTGTTCATATAGCGATTAAAGGTTGTTCTTTTGGATATATTGCATTTGCAGGTAGGCAGCAGCAAGGATGAATGACTGAAGAATCAGAGGCAACACAGTGTAGTAGTTATAAGAGTACAGCCTGGATGCTTTAGCTGTTTATGAACTATGCCTTGAACAAGTTACTCAACCTCTCTGGGTCATTGTTTTCTACTGTGTACAAGGGGTAGAGACTGCTAACAATATCTACCTTTTAGGGTAGTCAAGAGCATTAAATGATTTGAGTTAGTACATGTATTCTCAACAGGTTAAAAAAAAAATCTTGGGTATGAGAATGGTTTATGACCCTCTAAAGCTCAACTCTGCCTGACAAAAAATTATTTCTTAGTATTTAATTTCTCTCATTATGGAGAAATTAAATTTAATTCAAATTCAAATTGACTCAGTTAATTTAAATGAGACTTTAATTTAATTTTTCTCCTTAAGGGGACAATAAAATTTTTAAAAAAGACTGAGAGAAGCACTGAGTTGGTATACATAAAACACTTATAAAAGGGCTTGACACACAATAAGCACCCAAGAAGTGTTTGTTAGGATGGTTTTTCTAAATTTTGGTAGTAGTGGTGGTATCCTGGCTCTGATCAAGTATGTTACAATTGAATTAATTGGAGACTACAGTTTAAAACCAAAGTGTAAATGCTTTAAGCTATTTATCATTACTTAAATCATTAAGAATGATTATAAAGTATGTGTGCTGGTGAGAGGAAATTTAAAGAGTAGAAGGAAGGCTGATTTTTCAACCATGCCTGAGAATTCCAGCTTAAATAGTGTTCACCTCTCTTAATTGCTACTTCCCCCCTCCTGTTTTGTATATTTGTTGGAAGAAAAACAAATGTAAGAGAAATAGCAGCATTATTTGGCTAAGTTACCTAGCCTCTCTGAATCTCAGTTTCCTAGAAAGAAATACATCCTGCCCAAAAGTTTGTCAAGACCATCAGATGACAGATTGTTTTTGAATGCATAGCCCTGTGCCCAACGTATAGAAGGTGATAAATTCTAGTTTTCCCTTCGTTGTGTAGTTTGAATTACCGTGAGCCGTAGAGTTTTTCGTTAGAATGCGGTCAATATTTAGTGTCGAACCTAAAACATTTCCAAATCATTTTTAAAGGAAGATGTCCATGTATTTAAAAAATATAGGTTCAGACAGAATGTGCAAATAGATAACATTTCAGAAATGTGTAGGCAACCACTACAAAATAAACTTTTAGTGTGCTTTCTCATAACTTTCTCCCTGACAAGGGCAGCACAGACCTGGTCCTCCTGTGGAGAAAGCCATAGAGCAAAAAAAGAGGGCAGATTCTTCAGACTAGGCTCCTAGCATGCTGGCTAGGTTTGGCTGCTGGAAGCTTCTACCAGGTATGCATGTATCTACCTTGGATTTTCCTGAGTCTCAATCCACTGGTTCCATGCAGCCAAACACTCACTTCTTGCTTCTTGCATTTTCTGTGAAAGCAGAAGCAGTTTGGCAGTTTTACTTATATGTATGTGTGTGTGTCCGTGTATATCGATGAGTGCACACAATAGTGCAGTTCAGGAGAACCAAGCATTTTATGTCTAACAAATTGCCATTGTAACAGATGCAATGATGAGTATATGTGATCTTGCAAGAAGCCAGGGCACAGTAACTCAAGAACTTTGTAACAAAGCTATCTTACAATAAGGATAAAGTACCACTGTGTTTTCTTGGGCACTTCATCAGTTTTCTCTAATACTAGGAGTAGGCGAGGAGATATGCAAGGATGCACTCTCCCTCCCACCCAGGATGTTCATTAACTAACTTGTGTGCCTGTAAATCCATTAGCACCATGAAGGTTTACAAACACAAAGACGGATTGTTGATGTGATTCACGTGTCCAAGTTACTGATGAGCGTCATCTGAACAATAGTGTAGCTCTAAAGGAAAATACTTCCCTGATGACCATCTCAGAAGCCTCCTACAGACTCCCCACGGAGGAAAAAATAGGCTTGTTTCTACAAACGAAATGTCCAGCGTGTTTGCAAAATCACTTTGTTTTCTATGCTCCCGTGTGCTATTTAGCCACATAATTACCAATTATTAACCTATTCAGATGGCTTACAGAGACTTTTATTCCCATTTGAAGCTTATCAGCGGAACACCTTTCCAGTGCCCATGCTAAATATAAAGGTTCTGTTAACACCTCTTTTATCTTCATTCTTAGCTCCAAATTATCACTTTAAGGTATAAAGATGGTTTCAGGAAAGCCTATAGAACTTTGCTGGGGCTCCAAAGTAAAAAATGCCACCTCTGTAGACTCTTAACTCCTGTAACTCAGTGACAAAACCACTTGCTAAACTTTTTTTCTTTGACTAAGGTCTAATCGTTCTCACCATTTCAAAAGTGTGGGGATTTGATAGCTACTTAAACATTTCTGCTGAACGACTGAGTAAATGAATAAAGCAAACTTTTTTTTTGGCTATCTCCAACCCCATTATCAACGTGCACACATAGATGTACACGGACACACACACATACATATAAGTAAAACCACCAAACTGCTTCTGCTTTCACAGAAAATGCAAGAAGCAAGAAGAGGCAAGCAAGTTTCTTTCCAGTAGGCACCTGGCAGCAGCTTTTCACATCTGGCACCAGATCCCCGGCCAAAACGAAACCACAATCTCATGGTGAAATTCATTCGCTCATCAGTCTCTCCGCTCACTAAACCCTGCATCAACCTGGCTTATTATTAAGCAGCTTGACCTGGTGTAACCACTGCCACATAGCAACACAATGAAATATTTATTAGTGGTTGCTACTGTTTCTTGGAGTCCTCCCCTTCCCCATATATCTTTTCTCCAATCTCACTTTTTTTGCTTCCACATCAAATCTTTACCCTTGGTACTCAGAGCGCAGGGGTGGATTATGCGTACTTGCTTCTGAGATGAGAATGGAAAACGAAAGAATTTGGCCTGCCTAGAAAAGAAAAATACTCCCAAGCCCACCTAAAAAAAAAATTTTCACCCATGAAACAGACATTTTAGACAGAAATTCTAGCAATTGATTACATTTTTTCAGGTTCCCAAAGTCAAAATGCAAAATGTAATATAAAACGTATTGCCAACCGGTTTTACAAGGTGCGGATTTCATAGGAGTGAAATAGCTGAACAATTTTCTCCAAATCATACTGTTCATTCCTCTGGCAACCCCTGACTGTGTATTTGTCTTATCTCTGGTAAGAGATTTGAGAATTTACAAATAAACACACACAAAAAATGGATAGTGCAGGTCCACCTCATTGCAGACTTAGAAACAAATGTCATTCGGTTTATAGCAGCTGTACTCCTAATCACCAAAAACCAGAAAACAACCCCAATGTTCTTCAACTGTAAATGGATACGCAAGCTGTGGTACAAACATATAATAGAATACTACCCAACAATAAAAAGGAACGAACTTTGACACACAATACCTCACGGATAAAATCTCAAAATCTCAAATGCATTATGCTAAGTGCAAGAATTCAAAGTCAAAAGACTATATACGCTACCATGCCATTCATAGGCCAATCTAAATGAGGTAAAACCATAGGTCCTTGAAACCGATCAATAGTTGCAAGGCTCCACTGTAGTTCCAGCTACTTGGGAGGCTGAGGTGGAAGGATCACCTGAGCCCAGCAGAACCAGACTGTGGTGGCAGTGAAACTTCAACTCAAAAAATTGCAAGAGGCTGGGGAGCAGGGAGAGAAAGGAGGAAAAGAGTTGAATATAAAAGAACCCAGGAGAATTTCTGGTGGGAGGAGAGGGACTGTCCTCTGTCTTAACTACGGGGATAGTTACACAACTATGTACATTAAAGGGGATAAATTTTACTGTATACAAAGTAAACGTAATTTAAAATTTGTTAAAATAAATATGCCATTCAAAACGAATTTACGATGGCTAAAAAAAGCAAGAGAGAGGCCGGGCACATTGGCTCATGCCTGTAATTCCAACACTAAGTCAAGGCGGGAGGATTGCTTGGGCCCAGGAGTTTGAAACCAGCCTAGGCAACATGGCAAGACCTTGTCTCTACAAAAAAAAATTTTAAAAATTAGCTGGGATTGGTGGTACGTGCCTGTAGTTCCAGCTACTTGGGAGGCTGAGGTGGGAAGATCACTTGAACCCAGGAGTTTGAGGCTGCCGTAAGCTGTGATCATGCCACTGCACTCCAGCCTGGGTGACAGAGACCTTGACTCAAAAAAAAAAAAAAAAAAAATCAAAAGAGGAATTGCTTCTGTGTAGAGACAACTGACTGGAAAGGGGCTGGAGGAAAACTTGTAGGATGAGGATCACAGTCTGTATCTGGATAAGGGTATAGACTTTTCTCCAAACTCCAAGACTATACACTTAAGACTTATGCATTGTATGTAACTTTTACTTTAAGAAGAGGAAAATGAGCCAGGCACGGTGGCTCACGCCTATAATCCCAGCACTTTGGGAGGCCGAGATGAGAGGATTGCCTCAGCTCATGGGTTCGAGACCAGCCTGGGCAACTTGGCGAGACCTCGTCTCTACGATAAATCAAAAAATTAGCCGGGCATGGTGGCACGTGTCTGTAGTTCCAGCTACCTGGAAGGCTAAGACGGAAAGATTGCGTAAGTCCAGGAGGTTGAGGCTGTGGTGGCCATGAGCGTGCCACTGCACTCCAGCCTGGGTAAAGGAGTGAGACTCTGACTTAAAAAAAAAAAGAAGAGGAAACTATATAAACAGATATTGGATTGTAGTTAATGACATGCATGCTGAAGTACTTAGGAGGAAGTGGACGGATGTCTGCATTTTACTTTGGAATCCATCAAAAACGTAGATGAATGAATGAATGGATAAAGACGGTTAGCTGCATAGACAAGAGTGACAATGAAAATGTGGAGATTGCTGGTGGTAGAATTTAGGTGGTAAGTACTTACGGTGGTGTTCACTTAAACTTCATTCAAGACTTTGCTGTATGTTTGAAAACTGTTAAAATCAAATGTTGGGGGGAAAAATCAGTTTTTTTTTTTTGAGTTGGAGTCTCACTCTGTCGCACAGACTGAAGTGCAGTGGCCGCTCCCAGCCACCACAGCCTCGACCTGCTGGGCTCTGGTGATCCTTCCGCCTCAGCCCTCCAAGTAGCTGGAACTACAGGCACACGCTACCATGCCCAGCTAATTTTTTGATTTATCGTAGAGACGAGGTCTCGCTAAGTTGCCCAGGTGGGTCTCGAACTCGTGGGCTCAGGCAATCCTCTCACCTCAGCCTCCCAAAGTGCAGGATTACAGGCTGAGCCACTGAACCTGGCTGAACCAAACTTTTTTTTTTTTGAGTTGGAGTCTCACTGTCGCCCAGACTGGAGTGCAGTGGCTGCTCCCAGCCACCACAGCCTCGACCTGCTGGGCTCCAGCGATCCTTCTGCTTCAGCCTTCCAAGTAGCTGGAACTACAGGCGCGCACTACCATGCCTGGCTAATTTTTTGATTTATTGTAGAGATGAGGTCTCGCCAAGTTTCCCGGGTGGGTCTCGAACCCGCAGGCTCAGGCAATCCACTTACCTCAGCCTCCTAAAGCACGGGATTACAGGCTGAGCCACTGAACCCAGCTGAACCAAACTTTTAAAATGTCCAATTAAGGGGTTTTTATTATATTCACAAAGTTGTGCCATGATTGCCACAGTCAGTTTTACAGCATTTCAGGATTCATCCATGTCATAGCAGCTGAATAATGCAGCTGAATAATATTCCATTATTTACATAGACCACATTTTGCTCATTCATTCATCAGTTGATGGACATGTGGGTTATTTCTACCTTTTGGCTTCTAGGAACATTCATACACAAGTTTGTATGTACGCACACATGTGTTGTGTTCTTTTTTTCCTTGCAGATCAAACAGTTCAGATTGTAAGTGCATGTGTGTTTTTAGTTCTCTTAGTTCTCGCTGGTATGTTCCTAAGGCTGGAACTGCTGCTGGGTCATATTGTAACTCTGCTTAACTTCTTGGGGAACTGCCAAACTGTTTTCTGCAGCAGCTCTACCATTTTACATTACTATCAGCGGTATCTGAGGGTTCCAGTTTCTCCGTATCCTCGCCAACACTTACTATTCCACCATTTTGATTATAACCATCCCAGTGGATATAAAGTGATATTTACTCATTATCACTAGTTATTTGATAAAAGAGGCCAGGCTCGGTGGCTCAGCCTGTAATCCCAGCACTCCTGCGAGGCCTAGGCAAGTGGATTGCCTGAACCTGTGGGTTCGAGACCAGCCTGGGCAACTTGGCGAGACCTCGTCTCTATAATAAAATGAAAAATTAGCCAGGTGTTGGTAGCACACGCCTATAGTTCTGGCTGCTTGGAAGGTTGAGACAGAAGGATCGTCAGAGCCCAGCAGGTCGACGCTGGGGTAGCTGTGAGCACTCCAGCCTGGGCTACAGAGTAGGACTCCAACTCAAAAAAAAAAGAAAAAAGAACACTTCATCCTGTGCAGACTAACCTTATTCCCCCAGACAAACACACACGCTTTTTTCTCCCCAGCTGAAACAGAACCTCACGAAGGGAAGAGGAAAGTGGAATCTCTGTGGCCCATCTTCAGGATCCACCACCAGAAAACTCGCTATATTTTTGATCTCTTTTACAAGCGGAAAGCCATCAGCAGAGGTAATTGGTCAAATTCTCTCTCGGCATTTGGAACTTGAGTTGCTTTTACAGTTATTTGATAACAGTTCTTATCCTTGAAACCTCAACAAGAGTCATGATTTTTGTTACCACTAAAAATGGGGGGAGCCAATGTTGGCTGAAGTCTTTTTAATTAGCAGTGGGGAAAGGTTTGTCACATCATGGTCTGATGTCCTTTCCCCGTCTTTTTGACAGAACTATATGAATATTGTATTAAAGAAGGCTATGCAGACAAAAACCTGATTGCAAAATGGAAAAAGCAAGGGTACGAGAACTTGTGCTGCCTGCGGTGCATTCAGACACGGGACACCAATTTTGGGACAAACTGCATCTGCCGGGTTCCTAAAAGCAAGCTGGAAGTGGTAATGTCTGGCGCTCAAGTTGGATGTTATTTTTGGTTCAAAATTCTGACCTAGTCAACTTCAAGGGATTTTCTGTTTTTTGGTTGGGCTGGAATGTTGTTTTGTTGCTGAATGTCTGTCCTTCCCAGGAGTGAATTCCTTTGTTCAGGAATCCATGGTAGGCAGAGTGTGGCAGGGATTGTATTTGTTAGGTCTGGGAGCCAATCTCCGATCCTCTTTTGGACAATTACGGAACTCCCTTCCTCACTTATGAACGATGGTGACGATCCTAACCCTGAGGTGATGGGAGGGTGAAATCGGGCAAGGGAGGGGGGGCAATCAGTAGGGGTTCCCTCCAGTCCTCACAGTGACACTTTAATGCTCACTGCATTTCTTCTGCCAGAACCTTCTGTTTCAAAACTAGGCTGGGCACCTTGAGAATGGTGCTGAGTGAGTCACAGCATGTTGCCCACTGGTGGCCATTCAGTGCAGTCCCCTGGCAGTTGCTGGCCCAGCTGGGAGACTGTTGTATGTGATTTGAACATAATTATTTTAAATTAAAAATGCTTTAATTAGATAAATTAGTAAACCTACATTTAAAAAAATCATTCAGGCCAGACTGCCTATCTCCCACCTTGGCCTCCTTTTCCCTAACTTCACACGGGTGCCTAATTACAATGCAGTGAGTTCCAACTTACAGAGCTCTGGCTCTGTAGTTCTGTCTCCTGCACCACATGGAAGCTCAGGGTCGGGCAAATTGAGCAGTGGAGAGAGAGCAAGGGCCACCTCCTTGAGGAAGGCCCTGGGTGATGGCTTTTTGATGGAGGCAGTGAAGGGTGGCAGAATGGCAAAAGCCCTCTTCTGAGAGCCCCAGGAGTCCATGGGAGTGTCAGGGTTGGGGGTACTGTCACTTTAGCCCTGTGGTCAAGACAGCCTGACTTAGACTTGGCTGGGTTCCACCAGAGGAACTTGTTTGCTTACACTAAGGTCTTTTTCCTCCAGAAGAGTCTGAAAAAGTAAAATAAACGCAAACCACTATTCTGGGGCCTTCTGTCTGCTGAGCAGTCCCTGGGCCAGATATCATGGCACACCTGGCCTGGGGGGACAAGACTATTCTTGTTGCTGGCTGTTCTGGTGAGGCACTGGGAGCAAGAGGGTGTGACTCAAGTGCATGCCCTGAGGCTGCTGAGGAGTAGCAGGCCCGCTTCAGCTCACTTAGTGGAATAACAAGACTCAGGCAGATTTCTTTTTGGCAAGTATGTATGTTGAATTTGTATACCTTAACTGCACATGCAGATGCAACTTCAGTGTCAACAGTGGCAGTTTCCATCTTCATGGGGAAACCAATGTCCCTGTCCAGAACTGTCAAGGAAGGGTTTCTGGGGTGTGTCCTGTACGGAACTCCCGTTGGCACCCTCCTCAGTGGGAGATTACCATGTGCGAGGGTGCAGGGGTGTGTGTAGCGGGGGTGGGTGCCCCATCTCAGACATCCTCTGTTGCAGGGCCGCATCATCGAGTGCACACACTGTGGCTGCCGCGGCTGCTCTGGCTGAGTCTTGGACTTTGGACTCCAAGGGTTCCTGCCTGTGGCACCACCCCCTTTCCTGGGAGCAGCTCTTCCGGCAGAGTGGTGCCCCAGACCCAAGCTGGAGCATGGTCTCCATAGGTGAAGGCTTTACTATCCATCGGCTGTGATTTTGTAAAAATAAAACCTTTCAACCTCCTGGGCCCTGTGTCTGTCCTTTCAGAACAGAAGTCTGGAACTCCATGTAAAGCGCCACGCCCTGGAGACCAGAGGCACCTGTGGGCTCTGTCCTGGCTCCCCTTTGTGGTACTTTGTGACCATGAGCGAGTGTGCCTTCCTCCTTAGCCTCTTAGAAGAGGATGACCTGAGGTGACCTGTGAAGGTGGCTGGAACTGCTGCTGGGCCTGCTGTGAACATGCACTCTGGGTCCAGCGTGTGTCCTCACACCAACACCTGTGAAGTGCTGCAGCTCTTCTGGGCCTAGCCTTTCCTTCATGAATGAGTGACACCAACATGTTCACTTATCTTTACTATGGGAGGGATGCCTGGGGCTGCCACAAAACACTGAGGGCCTGGCACATTGTTACAGCTGAGTTCCCCATCACCTGCCTCCAAGGCCTCCATCCACATCAGCCTCCCTGACAGGTTCTTGGTCCTTGGGCTTGTTCCGGAACTTCTGCCAGGGGTGGGGGGTTTCCTCTGCCGGCATCACTTTTAGCCACTGCTTATAATAGGCTCGGAAGCCATCGATCTTCTCCAGGTAGGTGTTCTTCCCTTTGTACTGTAATTGAAAGAGCATGGGGTTCAGAGGGGCCGTCGATGATTAGAGTCACTGCATGTTACCTATAGTGAATCCTAAACCACAGCAGCTGGCTCAGGCCTCAGGGAAGCTGGTCCCTGTGATTCTCCCAGGGAACTGGGCAGAAAAGCTGTTAACATTCAGTATGGGAGGAGTTTCCTGTAGAGAAACGGGTTCCAGCTATAGTTGCTGTACCCTGACACAGGCCCATATTTCCATCTTCTTGACAGTCATCTTTCTTCCTAAATACATGCTGCTGTACCCCCTACCTAGGATGTTGTCTCAGCCCCCCAAGCTAGAATCCCTGGGCCCTGCCAACTGTGCTGCCACAGTCTGCTGAGCGCCTCCCCTTAGCACAGCCACCACCTTCCTCTGACTATCATCTTGGCACTGTTGCAACAGTCTCCATGGAGAGGTGGGAAGAAAAGGAGAAACATGATATGCCACGCAGAAAACAAAAGAAAGCTGGTAGGCGAATATATAGGAAGAAACACTAGGAGGCTAAGGCATGAGGGTTACTTGAGGCCAGGAGTTTGAGACCAGCCTGGGCAACATAGGCTCTATCTGTACAAAAAAAAATTAGCAAAACTTGACAAAATCACAAATAGAAATATAAACAAGTCCACCATCATAAGGGAGTGAGCATAGATAGTCCTTGATAGGGTTCTGCCTGAAAATGCATTTACTGCTGGCAACACAGCAGATGGTCACCGACTTAATAATGGTTTAACTTTATAATGGTGTGAAAGTGATATGCATTTGCATTCAAGTTTACCACATTATTTTTTAAATTTTATTCTTCTGTAGATATGAGGGTCTCACTCTTTTGCCCAAGCTGGTCTTGAACCCCTAGCCTCAAGCAGTCCTGCCTTGACCTCCCAAAGTGCTGGAATTAAAAGTATGAGCCACCATGCCCAGCCTAAATTTACTACATTATAAGTCATAAGGAGCTCCTCAACTTACAGAGTTATGTCCCGATAAACCTATCATAAGGTTGAAAAATCAAGTCAAACAATCTAAGTCAGGAACTTCTGTATATGATTTGAATACAATAAGGGCTGGGCATGGTGGCTCCACCTGTAATCCCAGCACTTTGAGAGGCCAAGGCAGGTGGATTGCTTGAGTCAAGGAGTTCAAGACCAGCCTCTGGGTGGCATAGTGAAACATCTCTAAA
>CAUYQG010153356.1:0-30111 GCA_963574415.1 Tarsius wallacei
CCTCATCTCTACAATAAATCAAAAAAATTAGCCGGGCGTGGTAGCGCGCGCCTGTAATTCCGGCTACTCGGAAGGCTGAGGCGGAAGGATCGCCGGAGCCCAGCAGGTCGAGGCTGCGGTGGCCGGGAGCGGCCACTGCACTGCAGCCTGGGCGATCGAGTGGTACTCAAACTAAAAAAAAAAAAACAAAAAAAAAAACAAAAAAAAACATATAAAGAGTAGGTTGGAGACATTTTTATTTAGGTTTCTGCTATATTGACAGTCAATGTGGGCTGGGCGCAGTGGTTCATGCCTGTAATTCCAGCAGTTTGTGAGGCCCAGGTGAGAGAATTGCCTGAGCCTGGGGGTTTGAGACCAGCCTAGGCAACTTGGCAAGACCTAGACTCTACAATAAATCAAAACGTTAGCCAGGCATGGCGGCCTGTGCCTGTAGTCCCAGCTACTTGGAAGGCTGAGGCAGAAGAATTGTCTGAGCCCAGCAGGTTAAGGCTGTGGTAGCTGTGAGCCTGCCACTGCACTCCAGCTTGGGTGACAGAGACTCCGACTCAAAAACAAACAAACAAACAAAAAACCCAAACAACAATAACAACAAAACAATCAATATGAACTATAAAAATAAGTAGAAGCTCATTGAAGAAATTCACCAATAAATAATGAAAAGAGAAAATATTGGCTTCTGACAAATACTATTGGAAATGTTTCAAGTTTTCTCTTTTCTATATAACCCAGAAATATTATTCTCATACTGATGATTTTTTTATGAATAAAGCACTGGCAGCTTAAGAGTAAAAGAAAAAAAAAGATTGCCAAGTGTTTTTTTCATGACTAATGATGACTTGTCTGTCCCACTTCCCGCTCGAACTAGAGGCTCCAGCAATTATGCAATAAGCCAGCTGGGAGGACCAGCCAAGGGCCTTGCATGCTTTGGGGAGATAGATGTGTAAGGGAGGCAGCTCTATGGAAAATGGCTACGTTTTGCCAACTACTGTCAGGGGGTGTGGGGTGGGGATGCTTTGGCTCTGAGCTAAGGATCTGCATAATGGTATCAGCTGTTCTTCCTATGACTGCCCTGCTGATAACATTCTCAGGCTCTGTTGAAAGGCAAATGATGATATTTCTATACCCAATACCAGCAAATCAGTAAAGAGGACCCATTTCCACTTACTCCCAAATTAAGTATCCCGGTTTATACTCTCTCAGACCATTCTGTTTGCCTTCATAATTATGTAATTTGTTTCCAATTTACTTGTTTAATGTCATTCTCCCCAACCAGAATATAAGGACAGAAACAATTTGCCTATATCCTTTTTTTTTTTTTTTTGCCTGTAACCTAACTGTTCCTTTTTGTAACCATAACTCCTAACACAGTACCTTGCACAGAGTAGGTGCTATAAATAATGTTAACTTCAAGGATGAACCCTCTCTCACAGTGATGACAGCTATTAAGGGAAATGTTCCTTAATCTATGTCAAACAGGAAACTTTCGATATTTTTTAATCCTGGAGAACTATTGCATTTCAAATATCTTTAAGAGCTTATTCTTATTCATTTGCGTAGTGCAACTCTCAGCATTAATATTTTTGATTCATTGGGATGTGCTCCAAAAATAGGAAATCTAATCTAAATACTAAAATTGGTCCAGGAAATAGCATTCTGGACATATTATTATTCGTATTGACGATAAACTCAGGTTTCGACTCTTTTCCCAATAGCTTCCCGTCCTCCCTGTATTATTTCATGCCAAAAAAGGCATGCTTCATAGACTCTTAGTTCTGTAAGTGGCAGGTTCTATTTAAATACATAGATAAGCGTTGTCAGGCTGTGCTGCTGGGAGTGAAATACTACCGTAAAGTAACATTGCAGTAGTAACAATACTTTTGGTAGCTTTCCATGTTCCTTCCATCCTTCCTTATTTTTTGGAGAATTTATGAGGGACCTGGTTTAAAAGAAATTTTGAGGGAAAAAAATGACAAAAGCTAGAAATGCCATTATAACATTAATGTTATCATGTATACAACCAGTAGATCTATTTGGTATTCCATTACATGATGTTACATTAATACAGTCCCTAAGAAATCCTGAGGAATACTATGTGCTCAAATCTTCACTTAAAGCTTGTTTAAATTTTGTAGAGTTTATGTGATTTTGTTTGCTTGTGTTCAGCCTTTTAAGACAACAGCCTTGTTCTATTAGGATCCACGGTGAATAACACATTTCTTGAGCAAAGGAAATCTTTCATAGTTTTAAAGTACTGAGAATGCCTAAAGAAATGATTTAACCTTAGGTGTCCTCAGTGAGTTATGATGATTTGTTTCAGATGTTATCTTAATTTTCCCAGGAGCAGGGTAATGTCTTAGAAAAGGATGAGATCACTAAGCTGCTCGACAAGGTATATCTTTCCAATTGATACAGTTTATATATAATCTGCTTACTCTTTCTGCTACTCAATAGTTGGGAAACCTTGAGAATGCCATTTGTAATCTCTATCTGGCCTTCTTTTTCTCATTTACAAAATGAAGGAATTGAATAAGATCAATGCTTTAAAATATTTATCAAGGCCAGGCACGATGGCTCAAGTCTGTAATCCCAGCACTTTGGAAGGCCGAGGCAAGAGGATTGCCTGAGCCCAGGAGTTTGAGACCAGCCTGGGCAACTTGGCGAGACCTCGTTCGTCTCTACAATATATCAAAAAATTAGCTGGGAGTGGTAGTGCACACCTGTAGTTCCGGCTACTTGGAAGGCTGAGGCAGAAGGATCGCCGGAGCCCAGCAGGTCAATGCTGGGGTGGTCGTGAGTGCGCCACTGCACTCCAGCCTGGGCGACAGAGTGAGACTTCAACTCAAATATATATATATATATCTCTTAGGGCTTTTATATATATATTCATGTTTAGCAACAATACTCTTTCTTCAAATTAAATGTTATTTGCCAAAGCCTGAGGTACAAAATAGAATATGGCTCCAATAAACATAGCTTGAAATGTCACTAATCTAAATACTATCTTATGTCTTCTGATTATGAAGTATTAATTCCCATTAATTGATTCATGGTTCACATTTACAAATACTCACTGCATGTCTGCTGGGTGTTAGTTAGGCCCTTTAAAGATCCCACTGTATCCTATGTGTAAGCCGTGCTATGACTGGTCTCTTCCAGCAGATTTCCGGAGGGTGCCCAAATAGTTCCTCAACCAAACAAAATAAAAAATTATAATACAAGTAGAAAAGAATGTACAAAATAGGGAGTGGTTACTTCTGACCAAGGGATCAAAGATGTCTTCATGAGGTGATGTTTGACCAGGAGGTGGAATTTTTGACTGGGGAAGATAGGTAAGGGTTTCCAAGTAGGACAAACATAGTAAGTGAAGGTTTAGCGACAGGAAATAGAAAGGCACCTTCAGAGAAAGGCAAATGTTCCCGTTTGGTTGTGGTATAAATGGAACTATGAAGACTGGGAAATTAGGTTGGAATCAGATTACGGAGGTCCTCCAGTTTCATGATAATGAGATTTGTTTTTATTCTCCAGGAAATAGCCATTGGAGTTTGTTGTTGTTTTGTTTTAGCAAAAGGTGACATAAACAGAAATGTACCTAGAAAAGAGTTCTCTAGGAACAATGCATAATTAGACATGAGAAAGACTGGAGACTGGAGGGTTAATTAAAAGACAACAGTCCCAGTGAGAAGTAATGAAGACCCAGCTTAGGGACAGCACTCTGTCCCCACTCCACATTCATATATTGAAGCCCTATGCCCTAACGTGACTGTATTTGGAAACAGGACTTTTAGGAGGTAATCAAGGTTAAATTAGGTCATAAGTGTGGAGTTCTAATCCAATATTAAATTGGTGGCCTGATTAAGAAGAGGGCAGACTTCTCTCTCTCTCTCTGTCTCTGTCTCTCTCCATGCACACACACCAAGAAAAGGCCACGTGTTTGCAAGCCAGGACAAGAGCCTTCACTAGAACCCAATCACAATGGCATCCTGATCTTGGATATTCTTTCAAACAGATTTCTGTTGTTTAAGTCACCCAGTCTATGGTATTTTGTATGACAGCCCAAGCAATTGAAACAGGCATGACATTAGAAATGGTAGGGAGAGGACAAATGTCAACAAGATACCATGGAAGTAGAATTGACAGGGCTTGACAAGCAATCCACTTTGGGATGTGAAAAGTATTGGGGTTCAGAAAACAAAACCCCAAGATAAAGGCCTCAGAAGCAAAAGTTTTTCTCTACCTCCTGTCTTCCTGTCTCTGATCTCATTCTTCCCCAAAGCTAGCCATAGAAACCAGAACCCCTCTTCCCTAAGGCAGATCATATAAACCAGGACCCCTTTTCCCCAAAGCAAGTCATAAAACCTACAAATATTACTCTAATCTTTCCTCCCTTTCTGGGTAAAAACTGACCATAGAGAAATGATATGATCTACCTTATTTGACTATAGGTCACAGGAGACCTGCATTCCAGAGAGGGTCCTGCCCCTTACCCAGAAAGAAGGAAGAAATGCTCAGAGAGCTCAGGAAGGTAGGCCTTGTTGAGTTTTCCCACTCAGTCTGTTAGCATTAGATCATAACCTTTTTGTACAATCCTATTTCTACATAGCTATCTGTCGAACCTAAGCATAAAAATGGACAATCTCTCCTATATCTTTGTGTCCTCCTTCAGAAGGCGCCCATGTATACACACTAAATACATTTGTATGCCTTTTCTCCAGTTAATCTGCTTTTTTTTTCTTTTTGAGTTGAAGTCTCACTCCTTCGCCCAGGCTGGAGTGCAGTGGCACACTCACAGCCACCCCAGTGTCGACCTGCTGGGCTCCAGCGATCCTTCCGCCTCAGCCTTCTGAGTAGCCGAAACTACAGACGCACGCTACCATGCCCGGCTATTTTTTATTTTATTGTAGAGACAAGGTCTTGCCAAGTTGCCTGGGCTTGTCTCTAACCCGCGGGCTCAGGCAACCCACTCGCCTCGGCCTCCCGAAGTGCTGGGATTATAGGCTGAGTCACCGAGCCCAGCCCATCTACCTTTTTGTAAGCGGATTTTTCAGCTAAGCTTTGGAGGACTAAGAGGTAATTTCTCCTTGGCTCCTGCAAAGGCAACAGTCAACCATGCTCTGAGGGTCTAAACTAGTGACTGACTAGAAGTATTATGATGCCACTTACAGAGATAGAGAATAATAGAAGGGGAAGAATGATTTTGATTTTTGTTTCTGACTAGTTTGGTTACTGAATTTGAGATGTTGGCAACATAGCTGTGCAGAGTATCTTAGCAGGTAAATGGAATTGTGGCTTGGTGGTTAGGAGAGCAGACTGAATTAAAAATCTTATTTTGGAGTCACCAAAATAAGAGAGTCAACACTAAAGACTTCTCATGGGTGAACTAAGACATTGATTAATGCACAATATGTGGCAAGCAGAAAGATCTAAAAGTCCACTAAAAATGGTACCCTCTTCATGTCTGCTATGTAGGCTTAGCTTGCCTGTGTTTTTACAAGTTCTAGAACTCGCATAGAGAGTTGGAAAATGTAGAAAGTCTACCTTTAAAATGGTAAATAAAATGTAGTTTAAACACTGAATATTCTCTAGTGCTTTGATAATATGTGTAATTTGTTTCTATTGGCAAGAGAAAGATTAAACAGAATTTAGTAGTCCCTAGAGTTCAACAAACAAAAGATGCCATGACCCTGAAGCAGGGTAAATGGTAAACTGTTGTTCAAATAAAGCACACATTTGCTCTAGGAGGACTGGAGGCAAAGATGGAACGTTCTACCCCATTGGGATGTTGATTAGCAACAGAATTCTACACCTGGGGAATCTTGCTTCTTCAATTTCACAAGTGAGTATGGAGTAACTAAGTTGGAAAGAGAACAGGAGGAGAAGGAAGGAAGGAAAGAAGGAAAGAAGGAAGGAATAAATCACTGAATCACTGAGACAGAACAAAATATTATAAAACAAAGTTTCATAAACATTAAATAAGTGGATACTTAGAGAATACCCTGAAGACCTTTTACAGTAAAAAGTGACTGTTTGTCTCAAGAGTCTCTGATTTCTAAAACTTACAGAATTTATGGATGCAGGCTTAGAATTTCCCACTAAACATTTAGCCTATTAAGTAGGAACTGGAAAATCTTAGTTATATGGTCCCTAAACCTAGAAATAAAGGAAAGGAAAGAGTTGTATGACATGTGGAAGTGCCTGTAACCTAATACCTGCTATAGAAGTTCATACTTCTTAATTTAAAAAAAAATTATTTTAAATATGTGGGGTACAATTCAGGGTTAGGTATATAAATGTTCATTATGCGGGTGCCCTTGTTGATGAGGTGTGCCCTCGACCCCGGCAGTTTCCCACTACTGCCAATCCCTCCCCTGGCAGTTTCCCACTACTACCAATCCCTTTCTTATAGTATTGCAATAGTTGTTCAAGGTTCACTTATGCATACTCCTTAATTTAATCAAAGTAATATGTATGTCACTTTCAATTATGCAAGCTATGTTTTTTGCTATTTAATGACATATTTATAAATAATATATGTGTTATTATTTTCTTCTTTTTTATTTTTTTGAGTTGCAGTCCCACAGTGTCTCCCAGGCTGGCATACAGTAGCACAACCATGGTTATCGCTGCCTGGACCTGCTGGGCTCAAGTGCCTCTGCCTCAGCCTTCCAGGTAGCTGGAACTACAGATGCACACCACCACGCCTGGCTAATTTTTTTAAAAATTCATTGCAGAGAAGAGGTCTTGCCAAGTTGCTCAGGTTGATCTCAAACCCCTAGGCTCAGGCAATCCTCTTGCCTCGGCGTCCCAAAGTGCCAGGATTACAGGCGTGAGTCACTGCACGCAGCATTTCTTGATTCTTTTAGAATTTACATAGATTTTCTGTTACTGAATATCAAAATTTAGTGCTCTTATTCCATGCTACCACAACACACACATAGATATACACACATACAGAAATTCCATGCTCCCATAACACAAACACAGGCACACACACATACACACTCTTCCCTTTCTCTTTTCTGCTGAAAAGAGTCATACCACATTTTTTGGTTGTATCAATACCTATTATTTTCACTGTTATGAGTACATATATAGTGCCTATGCTTAAACCATGTAGTGTTCTAAGATTTTATTTCCTTTCCTGTTCAACCTTCTGCTTTCCCTGAAGTGGACTGCACTGTTTTATTGCCTAGTTTTCTCTGACACTATCGTTTATTTCCCCAAAGTCTCTGCCAGAGTTGTAGTTTTTCTCAATATAACCAAACACATTAGATAATTTATAAGTTCTTTTCTTTTTCTTTGGAGACTTCTTTGTGTATGTCTCTGATGTTCTGTTCCAGTGGGGCTTGAATGATCTCTAGACCTGCTGAACCACAGCTATCTCAGGCACTTCTGCACCATTAACTTGAGAATCATTGTATATAAATGGTATTGAACTTGATGCAACCATCTAGGGAGTGAGTGAAAAGAAAGAAGGTATCTGGGGTGCTTCAACATCTAGAGGTGAGGAGGATAAGTCATACCCAGTAAAGGTGGCTGACAAGAAGTGGCCAGGGAGGTAGGAGGAGAACCAAGAAAATGAGGTATCCTGAAAGCTCAATGAAGATTTTCACATAGACTTTCTCTGCTTACTTCATCAAGCCAGCAAGGACAATCTCTCTCCTCTTTAAAGGATTTTCTACTGATTAAGTCAGGACCTGGGTGATCACCCTTCTTATTAACTCAGAAAAGCTGCTTTGAGATCTCAGTTCATCTGCACAATTTCTTTACCTTTACCATATTTTACTGACCAGAAGGAAGTAACAGGTATCATTCATACCCAAGAGAGGGGATTTTATACAAGGCTTGACTAGCAGGAGGCAAGAAGCAGAGGTCACCCAGGAGTCTGCCACAGAATAGCTCAGATGAAGGGAAACACTGCTGACACAGGATAATGAAATCTAAATTCTTTAATTTTTAAAATGTTTCTCTGCTGTTTTCTAGATTTTGTTTTCTTTTGTTCTCTTTTGTTCTACTTTCTGGTAATTTCCTCAGCTTTATCTTGGTCCCCTTCATAGACTATATACCTACTGTCATACTGTTATAGTTTTAATTTCTAGGAGTCTCATTCCTTTTTTTTTTTTTGAGTTGGAGTCTCACTCTGTCACCCAGGCTGGAGTGCAGTGGCACACTCACAGTGATCCTTCCACCTCAGCCTTCCACATAGCTCGAACCACAGGTGTGCACCACCATGCCTGGCTAACTTTTTTGATTTATTGTAGAGATGAGGTCTCACCAAATTGCCCAGGCTGGTCTCGAAAATGTGGGCTCAGGCAATCCTCTCATCACCTCCCAAAGTGCTAGGATTACAGGCATGAGCCACCATGCCTGGCCTCATTTCTTTTAAATGTAGCATTCTGACTCAAGGCACACACCGTCTGGGGTCCCTTCTGAGTACCACTTGCTAGCTGTGTGATCTTGGGCAAGTTACTTAACCTCTCTGTGCCTCAGTTTATCAATCTACAGTCAAATAATACATCTTATAAAAATTATCTATCTTATAAAAATTAAATGAGTTAATAGATATAAAATATCCAGAATAGTACCTGATAAATGTTAGCAATTATTATTATCATTATTTATGTTAGAGAATACTAAAGTGCTTTTTTGAATTTTTATTCTGTTCACTTTAGTTTCTACTTCTCTGAGTTTCTTTCTTTAACTCATCTATTTTGGTACCAGTTTTTTGTTTGTTTATTTGTTTGTTTGTTTGTTTTTTTCAGTTGGAGTCTCACTCTGATGCCCAGGCTGGAGTGCAGTGGCACACTCATGACTACCACCTGCTGGGTTCAGGTGATCCTTCCACCTCAGCTTTCCAAGTAGCTGGAAATACAGGCACATGCCACCATGCCCGGCTAATTTTTTGATTTATTGTAGAGATGAGGTCTTGCCAAATTGCCCAGGCTGGTCTCGAACCCGTGGGCTTACATGATCCTCTTACTTTGGCCTCCCAAGTCCCAGTTTTTCATACTACAAACAGCTAGGTTTTTCACTTGGGGGTGGCTCATAATGTCAGCATCTATAGGTCTTATCTCTTGGACTGGTCAGTTCCCTAAAAAGGAATTATTTAATTTCCTGCCTAGGAGAGTATAAATCTGGCTCCCAGAATTTGAGGAGTCCAGTCAGGGAGGGAGGCCACTAATAAGTGGTTCACCAGATCAGAATCAGCCCCTTCTTTTCAGTGTAGACCCTTATCCCCAGAACCAGCTGTGCAAACCTCTCCAGGAAATAAACTCCATTTCCTGCTGTGAATAAAGAAGAGCAGTTACTTGCCCATGTAAGACAGAGGAGCTGGAGGGTGGACAGGACTATCAGCTCCCTATTTAGCCATGTCACCAATGCTGACCCCTCATCACCCCATCATGGACACCCAGTGTCTTCAGACTCTGTGTTTCTGTGCTCTGATACAGATGTGATCTTGCTACTTGTTGGCTTCTCTCACTGACCCTTCACCCAGGTTTAGAGTCCAGAGTTCTCTAGTTTGCTTAGTTCCAAAATTCTAGTAGACAACTTTCATCTGTTCTTGTCTCTTTTCTTGTGTTTTTTTTTTAAATAAAAAAACTTTAAAAAACATTTTAAATTGTGGTAAAATACACATAACACAAAGTGTAACATCTTAATCATTTTTAAGTGTATAGTTCAGTAGTTTTACATATATTCACACTGTTGTGCAACCAATCCCAGAGCGTTTTCATCTTGCAAAACCGAAACTCTTTGCCCTTTAAACAATTCCCCATTCTCTTCTCCCTGCTCAGCCCCTGGCAACCACCATTCTACTTTCTGTTTCTGTCAATTTTGAAGACTCTAGATACCTCATAGAAGTGGAATCATACAGTATTTGTCTTTTTGTAACTGGCTTATTTCACCCAGCATAATGTCTTCAAGTATGTGTCAGAATTTATTTCCTTTTAAGGCAGAATAATTTTTTTTTTAATTTTACAATTAAAACAATTTTTATTGTGCTTCTCCTGTTCTTTCTGTTCTATTAGTTTTTCTGTATTTCTTTAGCCATTATTTTAGTGGCATTTCAGGAAGTAGAGATAAACTTGTGTATTGGACCTGGTCCTTAACAGAAAACCCATACTCTCTATCTATGTAATGTGATGTTTAAGCACATATTCTTTGTTGATTTTTAGAATCTCTGTAACCTTGCAAGACTCCTTAAAAAAGAAGAATAAATTTGTATTTAGCTCACATGTAACCAAAGAAAACCTTATGCTTTGATGATATTAAGCAAAAAATTACTTCAAGTAGCTTCTTTCTTTGGCATGAATACAAACTCTTCCTTGAGGAATTTCAAAATGTCCCCAGATATGCAGACTGTCACCTGGGTATTCATAGAAATGCAAATTCTTTCTTTTCTTTTCTTTTTTTTTTTTTTGAGTTAGAGTCTCACTCTGTTGCCCAGGCTGGAGTGCAATGGTACAACCATGGCTGTCGCAGCCTCGACCTGTTGGGTTCAAGCGATTCTTCAACCTCAGCCTTCCAGGTAGCTGGAACTACAGGCATAGGCTACCACGCCCAGCTAATTTTTTGATTTATTGTAGAGTCGAGGTCTCGCAGGTTGCCCAGGCTGGTCTCAAAACCCTGGGCTCAGGCAGTTCTCTCACCCTAGCCTCCCAATCTGCTGAGATTACAGAGGTGAGCCACAATGCCCGAACAGAAATGCAAATTCTCGGGCCCCTCCTCAGACTTACTGAATCTAAAAGTCTGAGGGCAGGGCCCAGTAACTGTGTTTCAACCTGCTCTCCAGGTGATTCAGATTCTTGGTAAAATTTGAGAACCACTAGTCTTATTTCTAGAGGCAATCCTTTGCAAATCTGCATGTAAAGACTAAACATTTTACTTAGTCTTAGTTCAAATGTTTATAAGATTTCCAGGCTATGAGGTAACCATCTTTTAGTAGGCATGTTGTTAAGTGTCTGTACCACCTACAGTCCCGATGTTGGGGCTTTTCTCTTTGCTGAAGAGGCAGGCCTTATATTTATATTATCTGACCACTTCCTTATCCTGTACCCCACTGGTCATACTTACTAGACCACCTCAGTCAAGGCCAGGCAATCCACGGGATGGTCAAGACCAACTAACTGGATTCTCTCTGTTGAGAATATGAATTAGAGACACCAAAACTATAATCAGTGCCGAAGTGCTAAAGGTATATAACACTGAGACTGATGGCCACAGTAGACCTTCTCCACAGCCTCTATATTCTCTCAGAGGCTTACTTTTTTTTGAGTGGATATATATCACTTGGGCCAGAGAGACTTGATCAGACTACATCTTAACTATTGATAGGAAATGCTGCATGATTGACTGGTCATAGTTATTATTCTGCATTGTAAAGCTTGCCCAAACCACTGGTTTGTCCTTGTTATTGTCTTTGTTTTGGCAGTTACATATAAGCAAGTTGATGTCTCCAATATCTGTTTAATTTCCCTGTGTGAAAACAAATTTGGTAGCACTCTTATTTCATTTCAATGCTGAGCTCTTGGAGTTCTTTTGCAGTTGCTTCCAGTTTGATCCTCTGAGAAACCAGTGCAAATTGCTTTGTAAATCAACAACCACAGAATCAATATCAGGGATGTTCTTTTAAAGAATTTAAGATACATAGTTTCAAGAAGCTACTGTTCCAAAGGTTCAAAAAGACATATTCTGAAAATGAAAGCAAGAGAAATCATACAATGTTACCAAAAAGGTTATGTGGTAGTGAATAAAATCCAGAATGTGGTTTGCAGAGTGAACATTTGTTCTGAGAACAATACTAACATAATAGGAATCTCAGGATCAAGCTTACATTTTCAGGTCAAGATTATTGATGCAAACAAAATTTATCTAAGAGCTATTTGCAAAGATGTTTTAAATCCAATAAGTCTTCTTTTAATATTATACCACTGTAAATTTCCCAGGTTAGGAGAGACCATATAGGTCATCTAATCCAATTATCCATTTCATGCTTGAATCATTTCTATATTCCCAAAGAAATGAGAGCCACACAACCCTGGTACTGTGGCTGATGACAGAGAGCCATCTACCATGCCTCATAAAATAAATCTATAAGAAGAAATAAATGAATTGGGAAACATAAAATGTAGGATACTATCTTAAGATATGGCTGTAGAAATTTGGAAAAGTAGTGCTTTTTCCTTCTGTCATTCCTGGGGAAAAGGTATTGGACATTGTGGTAAAGGTTGTTAATGATCTCTAGACTTGGTTCTCCTTCATTCCCAAATGTTTGCTTGGCACATGACTGTTCAAAATAAAGACTACATTTCCACACTTTTATTATAGCCATGTGTTTCTGTTACTATTGCTGTGTAACAAATTATCCCCAGATTTAGAGGATTAAAACCACCTTTTTATTATGCTCACAAATTCTGTGGATCAAGACTTCTGACAGGGCATCCATCACAGGACTGGCTTCTGTCATGCTGGCTTGACTTTCATGCACTATTGGTCCAAGAAGTCACAAGCTCATTCAGCTTCAAAGAAAGGGGAAATAAGACTTCAACTCATCATGGGGGAGTGGCAAGATCACACTGTAGAAAAGCACCTGGGATAGGAAATATTGTTGCAGTCGTCTTTGGAAAACGCAATCTACCACACCACAGGTGTGGTCATGTTGACAAAGGTCTGGGCAAGAGGACAGAAGAGAGCCGGGCTCGGTGGCTCAGCCTGTAATCCCGCGCCTTTGGGAGGCTGAGGTGAGTGGATTGCCTGAGCCCGAGGGTTCGAGACCCGCCTGGCCAAGCGAGACCTCATCTCTACAATAAATCAAAAAAAAAAAAAAAACCAGCCGGGCATGGTAGAGCGCGCCTGTAGTTCCAGATACTTGGAAGGCTGAGGCGGAAGGATTGCCGGAGCCCAGCAGGTCGAGGCTGCGGTGGCCGGGAGCGGCCACTGCACTCTAGTGTGGGTGACAGAGTGAGACTCCAACTCAAAAAAAAAAGAGGACAGAAGAGGAACTGATGTGTTTAACTTCCTAGAAGTGTCCTTAAAGGGTATGTGTTGGGGGATGGAAGGGGGAGGTTCCCTTCTCTTTTCTACTTTCCTCTTTGCTGAACTATGGATGAAATGACTGGCAGCGGTACAGTCATTTGGGGTCACAAATTGAGGATTACTGAGCAATGAGCTGGAAGGAGCCTGGGTCCCTGATGACCATGGAGCACCATGCAAACCCTCAACTACCTACATTTACATCACAGGAAACTAAAATGCTATCCTAAGCTACTGTAGTTTGCATTTTCTGCCACATATGAGCAATCCTAATCATAATTGATACAAATGTCATCATAAATGAAGACAAGTGAAACAAAAGCATCTCAGATGATCAGGTCCATAACAATAATAATGCATATATGGTAGAGAATTTTACTAATTGTGTGCTCCAAGCAGTACCATGTGAAGATCTTTTAGAAAGGTTTACTTCTTATAATGAATGCTTGACACAATTAGAAGTGCTTTATTACTGTATATTTAAAAACATAACATTATTATTATGAGGCTGATAAGTAATGGAATTAGAGAAATACATTCACTCATGGAGTGCATACAAAATGGTATCATAAGGATTAGGATCAAGAAGGATTTTTATAAAAGGGACCAGTTTGTTACATCTGATTTCTAGTTTGAGTTTCTGGAGTCATGTATTTACTTTTGTGTGGGTGGAAGGATAAATCAGAATAACTAAATGAGCTTGCTCTTGAACTATTTTATTTACAATGATAAGGTCATCCTAGAAAATGAAGTATGTGTATTTAGACAGCATTTAATTAATTGGCAAAAGACAATTTTCTCTGCTTCAAAATTGTAAACATTTGCAGAGTAACCCTCATTTCAAAGTCAAAGACTTCCACTTGACTTTTTTTTTGGTAGAGAGGGTGTCTTGCTATGTTGCCCAGGCTGGACTCGAACTTCTGGGCTCAAGCAATCCTCCCGCCTCGGCCTTCCAAAATGCTGGAATTATAGGTGTGAGCCACTGTGCCCGGCCAAAGACTTTAAAAGCACACATTGTAATTCCATTTCTCTTTATGTTGACACATTCCAATTTTAGGAGATATAATTCAAAATCACTTAAGGAATAAGGGAAAGTTTCAAAATAAACCATAAGCGCCTCATCCTGCACTATCCTGTTTGAAAGGCATCAACTAACTTTGATAAGTGCCTCCCAATAAATGGTCCCTTTGTCTCACCGCA
Source organism: Tarsius wallacei (assembly GCA_963574415.1). Lineage (NCBI taxonomy): Eukaryota > Metazoa > Chordata > Mammalia > Primates > Tarsiidae > Tarsius > Tarsius wallacei. Next base: position 14,230 of record CAUYQG010153356.1, read on the forward strand.
CAGCAGTAAATGCATCGAGCGCACAATGGAACAGGATCAGTAAGGCAAAATATATTAAGCAAGATGGGTAAGGAAAGGCTGGATAAAACGTGATGCAAGAAAGAACGACGCCACAAAGATGGGGTAGCACTTCTTTGTCCAAAACGGAAGCGGTACCATCACACGACTTCGAACAAAAGGCTTGTTAACAACACTGATCGATGCGACTAGGACCCAGGACGAAAATAAAACGCCAGGACTGAGGTGGGGGCTGAAGTCTCAGGACACACCGCGCGGCGCCAGGCCTGCGTGGGCTCGCCGCGGCGAGCGACGTGTGGGCACCCGGGCGAGCGGCTCCAGCCCCCGGACGCGCGGACAGGTGGACGCCGAGGCGGCCTCCGCGGGGCGGGGCGGGCGGCCCACGCCCCGGGCGCGTGCAGGAACGGCGCTCCCCGACAGCGCGCCGGCTTCCCCCGCCCCGCGGCGGTGGCGGCGGCGGGTGCGCGGCGCCCGCTGGCGGAGGTTGCCATGGTTTCCGGGGTCACGTGGGCGCGCTCTCCCGCGCCCCCTCCCGCGCGCGCGGCGGGGCGGGGGCGGGGCGCCCGGGCGGGGGAGAGGCGCGGCCGCGGCGGGGACGGGAGGAGCCGGAGATGCTGCCAGCCCTCCCGGGGCCGCGCTCGCTCAGCCGCCGCCGCCACTCGGAGCAGCCGCGCGCCGGGAGCCGCGGGCCGGGCCAGCCGGGCCGCCGGGGCCCAGTGCGCCGCGCTCGCAGCCGGTAGCGCCCGCCAGCGCCCTCGGCGCTCGCTCGGCCAGCCGCGGGGCCCCCGAGGCCGCACCGGGGAGGGGGCGAGGGCGGCGCCCAGGCGCCCGCCGCCCCGGAGGCAGGATGAGCATCGAGATCCCGGCGGGACTGACGGAGCTGCTGCAGGGCTTCACGGTGGAGGTGCTGAGGCACCAGCCCGCGGACCTGCTGGAGTTCGCGCTGCAGCACTTCACGCGCCTGCAGCAGGAGAACGAGCGCAAAGGCACCGCGCGCTTCGGCCATGAGGGCAGGACCTGGGGGGACACGGGCGCCGCCGCCGGGGGCGGCACCCCCAGCAGGGGGGTCAACTTCGCGGAGGAGCCCGTGCACTCCGACTCCGAGGACGCGGAGGAGGAGGAGGAGGCGGCACCCGCCGACGCAGGGGCGTTCAACGGTGAGGACCGGACCCCTGCGCGCCCCCGAGCCCCTCGCTGCCCACGTCGCCCCCACAATCCTGCAGCAGCGCTCACCCACCTCTCCCCGCGTCCTCCACCTTCCCTACCTTCCCATCTCGCCCACCCCCTCAGCATCCATTTCTGTCTCTCCCACTCGCCCACCTTCCTACTCTCCTCCCTTGTCATACCCCCCCATCCTCTCTGGAGGTGGGAGGGCTGAAAGGTTAGGGTTCCCTCTGCCCATCAGCCTCCTATCTTCCTAAGTGTCTGTCCTCTCTGTTTCCGGGCCGGTGTGGGGTGGGCATCTGCTGAGAAGACAACTTTCGCTAAGGTTGGAGATATTTCGCTAGGAGGATATCATTGTGTGCATCAAGGAAACTGGCCCACTTGGCGTCTTCTTGCAGCCCGTCTATTTATTAATGGAATGCCCAAAGAAAAAAGGCGAAGGGTGTTACATTTGATTGGCTTTGCTATTGTTAGGACGGTAGATTCACTAAAAGGAGCGTGAAATTGGACTCACTGGGGCAGAACAAAGTGTATGGCAATAGGTCTGACATTCTTGGACGTAATCTATTATTTTCCAATTTACCAATACCGTGTTGTGTTATTCTGGGGCACACAACAAAGGATCCTATTTAGCCTGAAACCCACGGGGGCTTTGAAAAAAGAAGACGGGCTAATGGTTTACTTTTTACATAAAACACATATTGAATAATTTCGTGCTTTTTTTTTTTCCAAGTGTGAGGAAAAAAACACTGTAGGAAGTTCTGAAAGCTTGTTGGTTGTCTTTAGAATGAAAATCCAGTGAGTAATTGTAAGGACTGTGCCAGACAGTGAAGCTAGAAAGAATGAATGGGAAAGAAAAAGGAATTTTCTCAAATAGCTGCTCCTGGCAAGTCCCACCCCTTCTGCTTACAACCCTCTTTCCCTAACACACCCAGACACACACACACATTTACAGTCTCCTGTATTTACACATGTGTAAATCCCATTTTTATGACCTCCCAAGCTAAAATCCCATGGAGGGCAAATGTGCAAGTATTTTCTCTTTGTGGTGTAAGACAAACATGCATGCAGTATTGCACCAGCTTTTATTTATTTGCACTGTTTGTGGGTTTTGTGTCCGCCATGCGTTTTATATAATGAAAATTTGAAAAGTGTCATTTCATTCCCTTGTATATGCTTCTAGGAAGAGGTTTCTTTTATTTGCAGAATTACATGTTGAAATAGGTTACAAAATTAATGTGTTTTTAGCTTGTTCAAAACAGTCACAAAACCCTGGAAATGAGTGACCTATGGGGATAAAAGGAAGATTGTTACTTAAAATTTTAATTTTGGACTTTTAAATGTTTCCAAGGATAGGATAATCATAGTTAAAAAAAATTTTTTTTTGCACAGGAATTTAATAAAATATCTTTCTTAGTATAAACAAGAGAAAGATAAAACAATGCATATTTTAAATGAATGAGAAGCAGTAGCCAATAATGGATGCCACAGAAAAGGGAGAGATATATAATACTTCATTTATGCTCCCGACAAATGTATGCACACACGTACATCACACACAAAGGGAAAAAAAAGGACTCGTTTCCCAGATTGGAGAAAATTAGGAACTAGGAGACTTGGTAACGACCTACGTGTATTCAATATAGCATGATACCAGTGTAATGAAAACATTTTGTTTGTATAATGCTTTTGAATTACTTTGCATCAATGATTCCATTTTCTCCTTATAACAAGGTATATTGTGCACAGAAGAGATTTAATTTTCATTTTGCAATGCAAAAATAAGACGTTAACTTCTAAACGGAAGGGGTCTTTTTATGTTTTTATATTCTCCAAGGCACCTTTACTGAGAAAATTACTCAATGTGAGTTAAATACTTAAACTAGTTAAACAGTGAGTTTACCTTACCTCCCAGCCTTACCCCCAAGGATTTTAAAACTTTTTGATTGCAACCAAGTACAATTTGATTGTTATACAATAGACATGTATATATGTATAACTGAAACTTCGGTAGAAGTACAAGTGTTTCCTTCTGTTAGGTACAGTGTTTTTTATATTTTTCCATTCTAATCAATTCTGTCTCTTTTTTCAATTGTGTTGAGACCTACAGTTTAAGAACATTTAATTATAGGCTATAAGATAGTTGGCAAACTTTTCTGTAAAGAGCCAGATAGTAAATATTTTAGACTTTATGGGCAACGTTGGTCTTGATGACATATATACATTTTTAACCATACTTTAAACACATACCCCCTCTGGGGGTTGGGCTTGTACAAAACTAACTGCAGATCAAGGCCATAGTTTTCTGACCTGTGGTCATAGGAAAAAATAAAAAATTCAATGTAGTACCATTGGGGAAAAAGCAGGAGTGAGCCTAAAAAATATAAACCTATCAGTTTAATATCTGTGTCCAACAAGGTGCGGAAATACAAAAAAACACCAGATTCTGGGAAATTCTGGCATAGTGAAGGGTAAGTATTGGAAGCTATGTCTTAATAATTTACTGCAACACAACACACGACCTGCTGGATCAATAATTCTTAAATTTTCATATATATATCAACAAAGTTTGATTAATAAATGAACATTACCTTGTACTATTTTTGGAAAGCTTTTTTGAATAGGTTGGAGTGGGACGGGGTATCTTTTTTGTTTCCCTCAGCAGAAATCCCAGTTCGTTCTGGTATCAGTAGTGCCCTGACCATACATTGAAAAAAATTAGTAGTGATGATAACAATATCTCCTTATTAACAATTAAGAAAGTTGATACTAGCTCTGTGCTAGACACTGCCTAAATGCTCTAAATCTCAGCTTTATTTATGAGAAAGAGGAGACTGATACCTGCCCAGTGTCTGATAGCTAGTATGCTGCAAAATCAGGATTGGGACCCAGGTGGAGCTGGCTTCATCCCTGTGCTGTGTGTTTTTTTGGGGGTTTTTTTGTTTGTTTTTTTGAGTTGGCGTCCCACTCTGTTGCCCAGGCTGGAGTGCAGTGGCACACTCATGGCCACCTCAGTGTTGATCTGCTGGGCTCCGGCCTCAGCCTTCCAAGTAGTGGGAACTACAGGCACGTGCCACCATGCCTAGCTAATTTTTTATTTTATTTTATTGTAGAGATGAGGTCTTGCCAAGTTGGCGGACTGGTCTCGAACCCACAGGATCAGGCACATCCCTGTGCTCTTGACTACCAGGTTATGTCTCCAGAAGGCACTGGGGCTAGCATAACTGAGTACCCCTTATATGTCAAGCTCTGTTTGGGACCCTTAATGTGTTTTTATCTTTAAGGCTCTGAAAAGTTAACTTGTCCAAGGTTACATGTGGATCAGATATGTAGAGGAGCCTAGTTTCTTATTCTCTGAAGCCCGAGACCATCAGGCAGTTCTTAAATGAAATTTGTTTTCTGGGCTGATGCACAAGTCTAGTTTTCCTGGTTATTTTTCCAGGAAAGGTGATGGATTTGCATCGTGGATTCATATTCCCTCTCATTAATCTCATGTGGTGATATTTATGAGAGGTTGGAGTCAAAAGGCAAGTTTTTGACCGTGAAACTAGTGCCCATTGATGCACATAGGAATCAAGCATATGACTTCATAATGTGGTTTAAAAGAATATGCCAGGCACCTACAGCTAGCTGGAAAAATGTGGTCTGGTCCAGGGTTCAATGATTTTTGAGGGACAGATGACCATGGGTGGCATGAGGCCAAAAAGTAAGATGGGTGAAGATAGTCTTTAATTATTTCCTATCTTTCCAAAGGACCCCTTCCTTTGCACGTAGCTTTCCTTTCTCTCCTCTAGTCTCCTAATTTTATGAATTCTAATTATTACTTTCTGTTTACTGCCAACTAATTCTGGCTACAAGGGCAACCTTTAAGTGTTAGACTGATAGTTCCTCATGGTGACCTTCTCTAGGGACACTCTTGAAGGCCAGAAAGAAGCTGTAAAGGAGACTTCTTGGTATCTGCCTCCTCTTCCCCATCCTACAAAAAGCAAATAAAACTTGACATGTCACTTCTGAAAGGGAGTGTCCCCAGGCCTAGAATTTCTTAAAAGGCTTTACAGAGGCCAAAGAGTTGGATCAGTACCAGCTTTTGGAGTAAAGTCTATGGTAATTAATGATTGTAATGATTTTATTGACATCATCATGAGGTCTTGTGTTGCTCAGCAATTTCTTCAGTGGAATTGCTGAAACTAAAAATGAAGTAACTATAATTTAAATGACCATAAATTGACAAGTGGTAAGAACAAAATAAATTATATATGGGCACATGCAGGGGCAGTCAACCTAGGAGAAACATTAACTACTATAATATAAACTGTAGAACTGGTTTTCTATATTATGGAAGAATGATCTAGAGTTCAACGTAGATACACAAGCCAAAAATACAGAACCATACCATATAAAACAAGCATGTCAAAAGTATGTAAATTGAAATTTACCACGTAACTATGACTTGATCCTGTTAACTCTGTCCTATGTCAGATTTTTGTTGGATAACTTTATCTTCCTTTGGTTTTTACAATGCAAAGAGAATATAGAGAATTTACAAGACATCCTCAAGATCAAGTAAAATATTGAAAGAGCTAGTGGTGGTGGTAGTAGTGGGAGATTAGGAGAATAAAGCTATTTATTATGAGAAGAAATGGTAGAATGGTTGCAGGAGAGTCAAAAGAATATTCGATGTGTCTGACAAAGTTTTCTTAGAGAATTATGAGCAAATATTCCTCATCTGTGTTAAATATAGAATTCGAAGGGCTGCGCTTTATTATACGTTGAATAAAAGTTAGAACTTTCTCTGAAAGAGTTTATGTGGCCTTCCTAAAATAATGTGACAAAAGCAATAAGGGCAGTAGACAGATTGAGTTCCCAAGAATGTGCTGTGAAAATGTTGTCAGCTGGCTCATTCTGTTGCCTTTTGAGTTCATGGACTAACTGATAGCAGGACATTGTGGAGAGTAGTTGTATCTTTAAAGAATTGTTGCTTTGGCTGATTTATTAGGCTCACCTTTATATGTCCTTACAAGAACCTGTTCTCTCTTTCTGTGGCCACTAGAAATTATTATGAGACAAAGCAGGCAATTGCTTCCTATGGCCTGTGGCCACCACGATACAACTAAAAAAATGTATTTTAGTGATTATAGCTATATAGTAGTTATAGTCAGTACACTGACTGAAATTTAAAATATCCGTAATATATCATCAACATTTAGTCAGTTTGAAAAACGTTTGTGAAAGTTAGTTTTTTGGATTAACTTAAATTCAGTCATTTATTTTATATATAAAGCACTGTACTAGGAACATTGATATGTTATTAATATATTAATAATACCTCCCTTGTAAGGTTGTTACAAGGATAAACGGGTTAATATTTATAAGGCTCTGAGAACAGCATAGCCAATGAGCACTGGTGACATGTTACGTAAATGACATCATTGATAAGAAATCTTAAATAGTTATACACTTTTCTTGCGGAATAGCAATTTCATTGTGTTTTATGGAAATGAATCCAATATTGCACTTTTTGGAGCGATAAAGTAGGAAATGAGCTTATGCGGCAGTTTTACTTAGGATTTAATGTGAAATTATGTTGCGCAGTAATAAAATCCACATCCTTTCAACTCATAATTTGTAGCTGAGAGCTCCAGGATTTTGTAATGAATGGGACTTTATAGTTTTTTGCTATTAGAGATTTACAAGGTAGTTTTAAATCCTCCTGAAGTGGATTACATCATTGATGACAATAGCTAAAATATTGAAGCCATTATTTTAGTTATGAGCATAAAACAGTAGTATCGAAAAGATATAAAAATATTTTGAGTTACAGGTGGTAGTTGTGATTTTCAAAGTAGAACATTTAAGAACATTATTCATTTTAATAATGGTAAGTGGGCAACAGGCACTCTCACTGTTGTCCTGCCTGTGGTGCCCTTCAAAACATGTCTTTCCCTTGATAAATCTATCTTTCCTCCTTCTTCCAAAAAAATAAAATAAAATAAATAATGGTAAGTCGATTGCTTTAGGAGTTGAAATTGGGAAACCAAAGAACTTGAAATAGTGCCCTTTCTTCTCTTACCCATCTATTCTTCAGGCTTTGGGAGAAGGGAGGTAAAGGGAGAAATGCAATGAAGCCAGGAGGGGATAGGAGAGGGATGGAGAGAGAAAGTACAACCATTTGGGACATGTGACACCTTCCTTGAGGAATTTATACGTTGTCTAAGGAGAGGGCATACAGTGAAAACACCTTGCCTCAAACACCTGTTTGATACTGAAGCATTAGATGCTTTCATTTTTCTACCTATCTTAAAATCAATCTGTTTAGATGTTAGCTCATGTAAGACGTTTGAGGGTACACATAGAAGGATGTCCTGGGTGGAACAGGAGGAAAGATTGAGTGGCTATTTATTGTTGCAAGTCTCATTCCATAGATTCTGGTAAATTTACAGCTGTCAAGATTTATTATAGCTGTGTTAAAAGCAAAAACAAATGTGTTTCTTTTTTCACTTTGCAAATACTAACAGGAGACCTTTGTATCCGTCAATTAGAAGTTTATTTATGAACCATTAAGAAAGTCATTTGTGGAGTAGAAGCGATAGAGAAGGCCTACCGTGGAAGGTGGAGATTGATAGACTATTTTAAGATGTGGAATTCAGTGAAGGAGACTGAAGTGACTAACTGCAGGATCTGTTAGAAGTACAGGGAGTCAGAGTGGGGGGCTACATCTGGGGTGGCCTATTGCTAGAAGGAATTGTGTAAGTTGGAAGGTAGGATGTTGTACTCATTCACTCACTGCACAAATATCTATTGAGAGCCAAGTCCTTCCTTTTTAAAAATATTTCTTTTCTTTTTGTTGATGTTGTTGTTTTATTAGCAGGAGTGCAGTGGCATGATCATAGCTCCCTGCAGCCTTGAATTCCTGAGCTCAAGTGATTCTCCTGCCTCAGCCTCTCGAGTAGCTAGGTGCAGGCATGTGTCTCCATGCCCAGTTAATTTGTTGATTTTTTTGTAGAGATGGTATCTCACTATATTGCTCAGGCTAGTCTTAAACTCCTAGGATCCCTGCCTTGGTCTTCAAAAGTGCTAGGATTACAGCCACCACACCCAGCCTTTTTTTTTTTTTTTTTTCTTATTTTAAGGAAAAGGAAATGATTAGTCTATAGACCATGTAGTCAGTTTTGTTTACTAGATGGGGAAGATCAGAGAGAAGTTCCTTACCCAATTTAGTAGGTTTTGACCTTATAAATTTGGTCTTGTTCACAGAACTATAACTAACAGTTTGTGTGTTATTTATATTAACTTACATCATATGAATCCTTTCTGTCTTCCATCAAGGTGTGATAGATAAAGATTAAAAGATTGAGCTAAAGAAAAGTATTTTTGTACTTTTGTCTTCAAAATTTCCAGTTTTGTTGTCCTTTGATTCTTTTTCAATGAAGTTAAATCTAATATTAGACTATATTTTTGCATCAGTCACTTAAGAAGAAACAATAGAAAAGAAACAAGAATGCGGTGATTTTTCCGAGTTGGATGAATTACTGTGTCCTGGGTCTTGTTCTTATCCTTCCAGTCTTATCCATTTCGTCTAGCTGTGGTTGGGACAGTCACAAAACCCCACTATAAAAATCTCACTGCGATGCTGATCATTACTTTATGGGAGCAAGTTTTGTGTTTCAGAAATTCAAAATGACTCAGACTGTTTCATTATGTAATTATTTTGTGGAAAGAATTTGAGCTAAAATTTTCAGGTCATGGCTTATATGAAAACAAAACAATCTAAAAAAATCAGAACTATAAACACAGTTGGTGTAACATTTATAAATGTTTCAGCAATAGGCCCTGCCATGTGTAGCTTAATATGTTTGGAAACTAAAAAAAAAAAAAAATCATTCCAGTTGCTGCTGTTTAAAAATGTTTCTTAATTTTGAAAAAAGACAAAAAGGTCAAAATATAAACACATGTTCCACATAAAAGTGAAACCAAGAAGATATACTGTATACAGTTATTCCTGTATCCGTTTGGCTAGGGACTGACATTGTTTAATTTACATTAGCTGTTCCAAGACAAAATTGTGCATGGGAATGATATGGAGGGGAATTTGGGGGATAAAAAGGGAAAAAAGCTTCCATTTGCTCTAACAAATTTTAGTTAGACCCCCAAAAGCGTCTTGTCAGAAGGTCGTGTTGAATTATAACATGAGTCAGCTGTTTCGTTCTCTTTATTATAGAAAGCTAATGTTTGTTAAATGGTGTTCTTTTTACTTAATAATTATTGTTAACATGTTTGACTGCTTATATACCAAATGTTGAACAGTACTGTACTTACTGGCATTTGAACAGATGCGTTAGACATATGTCATTTAGTCTTTTCCAAAGACACTGGTGAAGTCAGGATTTGAACCTGACTTCAGAGTCCATACCTTCAACATGGCTAAAAAGAACAACATATTAGGCTGAGCGTGGTGGGACACCTGTAATCCCAGCACTTTGGGGAGGCCAAGGCGGGAGGATTGCTTGAGCCCAGGAATTCAAGATCAGCCTAGGCAACATAGTGAGACCTCATCTCTAAAAATAAGTAAATAAATAAATAAAAATAAAAAATTAGCTGGACATGGTGGTGTGTGCCTCTAGTCCCAGCTACTCAGGAGGCTGAGGTGGAAGAATTGCCTGAGCTTAGGAGATTGAGGCTATGGTGAGCCGTGATCGTGCCACTGTACTCTACTCTGCAATAGGGTGAGACCCTGACTCAAAAAAACAAAAACAAAACAAAACAACACAGATAAAAAAAATTGGCTACCTACCTTTCTCTCTAAAAATTTACCATCTAGTTTTGTGTTGATCTCTCCCTTTTACAGTTTGTGTTCTCTATTCCACCCAAATTAGCACTTCATGTACTTTAGAAACTCAATAAAATGTGTATTTTAGAAATAAACACCTCATATACTAAGCTGCGTAATTTTCTAACTTATTTTATGTACCTTTATTAGCAAAATATATTTTATATTTGAGTATGTACTCCCAATGTGTTTTAATAAATTTTATACATGTGCCAATATATTGACGACCTATGTGTATGATAAAGCTTTCCATAGTATAAATTTTGAAAGGAAGAAGTGAAAATTGATTGTAAATAAGTTCCAGTTTTTTCCTGTACCTCAACATATTGCCTTATATGCTGTCTTGGGGGTACATGAGCTCCATTTTGGAGACCATAACTCTAAACAATACAGCTTAACTTGATAATCAATTAATATGTAAACTAGCTGTATTATCAACTTTGATTTCCTGATTTAAGCACCTAGATTATAAAGAACCTACTGGCCAGCAAGGTCTTTGTGTGTGTGTGTGTGTGTGTGTGTGTGTGTGTGTGTGTGTGTATTTGTGTGTCTGTGTCTTTTAAAAAAGACATTAACTAGATAAGTTAAACTCAACAGAAGTTTGGCAGAACATAGAGGTAAATTATATCTTATAAAGAGGAAATAAGATTATATTACCTGAGAGGGAAGATTCAGGCTTTTTCTTTTAAAACCTATATTCCTATATGCACTTTAAATTCCGACCTAGATTGTAAAGTACTAATGTTTTCAGTGAAACGTGTGTGGATAGTACCAAAAGAGTCAAGTTTCCTAGATATTTAGTTAAGAATCACTAAATCATGGAAATGCCAATCAGAATTAGAAGAGAGTCTGAAATTTAGAATAGTTGAAAAGAAATGCAGTTTCATAGAATATCTCAGGAAGAAAACTTATGGGAATTTTATTTGGTTAGGAGGGAGACCTTTCACTACCTACTTTTTTGTATCTTTTGAAAAAATGTTTATCATGTACTTGTATTACCTGTTAAATAAATTTTAAGTATGCAAGGACATGAAAGGCAATTCTTCTGTAAATATCCATTGAGTGGTAAATAAAACACAATGTATAGAGGCACATGGCATGGTTCTAAATTGATATGACCAAGTATTCTTGCCTCAGTTGTTCTTTTGGGCCTGAATGCCCGGTCTCCTTTCCATATCTTTCTGCCAAATCCCATTCTTTCTCCAAAGGTTGGTTTACATTTCACCTTACCAAAATTCTTTGCAAGTTTCCCTGTTGACATTAATAGTGTCAATATGATAGGATAAATATGCCTGTCATCAGAATAAGCTTTGCAGGTGTAAGGTGTCCTCACCTTCGGCAGGTAGGAATGTGCAGAGATACACGTTCTCCATCTAAATTTTTGCTGTATGTGTTGTGCCTTGCCCACAGTAGGTGCTTACGTATTTTAAAAGTTAAACTTAGTTGAATACTAAGTGTCTAATAGTAAATGACTGTAAATGTAAAATGATTGAAACCTTCTTAGGCATGTAAACATTTTAAAATAGACTTTTAGTAATAGTCTAAGAATTCTTTACATAAATGTATTTTAAAATGTTTTCATGAAATGTGAAAGCTTTATCTATCTTGAGTTTCATAGATTTAGACTTCTATATGTTAAAAATGAGGCTTCATTACCCTTGGGCCTGACATCTGATTACTCTACAGAGTGCACAGAGCACAGGAACTCAGGCTTGTCTTGCTTGTAGGGGTTTACATTCTAAGTGAAGTGACATTCTGGCCCTGCCCTAAACCTCTAATGCTGTGTGTCACTGCTTCTGCTAGTGTGAATCCTATGCTTAATCTAAAACTGGTCTATTGTTTCAAACCTGCTTTGTCCATTTTCATCTCTGCCTTTGCTCATCGTTTCTGCCACCTTGCAGGCAGGCTGCCTTCCTTCCTCTACTGCATGAATCCTGCTGACGCCTCAAGACTCACTTGCCCTTCGGTGCCTCCAATCTCTCCTCTAGCTCCAGCACAGCTGCCCTCTCCCCAAGACTGAGATGGACCTATCCTCCCTCCTCCCGCCCCCAGCTTTCCAGATACCTTTACTTGCTTGTTCTTTAGGCAGTGCTAAAGAATTTTGTCCCTAACTGAATGTGTTCTCTTCTGCCTCAGTTCTTCTGTACTGTCATGCCATTCTTTTTTGTTTTTTTCTCCACTAATTTGATAAACATGGTCACTGGAGTCCCCTTTCCACTGCCTCATCCTTCTTAAACCTGGTAATTTGCTTTTATGGATAAACAAAACCAAAAAACCAGATTGCTTTTAGTTTTCCCAAATTTAAAAATAATGACGTGAAAAATCTGAAATAGTGGAAGATTTTAAAAGTATGGCTTCACGTTGGCATGTATTCTAGATTTGAATCCTGGCTCTCTATTGATAACTTTTGGGACCTTGAACAAGGTATGTAATTTATGATCTGTGCCTCATTTATGAAATGGAATAATGATAGTATCTACCTCAGAGGGATGTGTTAGGAATTAAATAAGTTAACAGTGCCTGGCATACACTAAACATTAAGAAAGAAGCTTGTTAAAAAAACAAGAAACAAATGTAGGTTTTATAATTCAATGAGAACGTGACAGTTTTTAAAAAACGAAGTTTGAATATACAGGAACTGAAGATTGCTTTTGAGCACTGTAGTGATAGTATTTTTGAAAAAAGTTATAATGAAAAATGTAGTCTTTTAACTGTTTCAAATTTTTAAAAACTTATACTCCTTTAAATCTCGAGCCCTCCTTTAATTCCATTTGAAATTCAAGGTAAATAGCCTGTCTTTAAAAAAAAAAAAAAAGCAAAAAAGCAATGGGATAAAGCTTTGCTTTGTTTTTAATACCATCCTTTCTCTTGAGAATCAATGTTTAACTGGTAGAATAAATAAATCTGTGTGTATAAAATCTCCAAGTTTATGATCTTATTTAGGTTTTAGCAAGTCATTTTTAAACAACTTAGAAAAGAGTAGGTAGGAGTTACTTTATTTAAATGAGGCAGATGCTTGTAGTAAAAAACATAAATATGTTCCTAAAATATAAATTAATTAGAAAAAAATAGTTGCATTAAATTGACAGCTTGTTGACACTTCCTCATGTCATAATATTTATAAAAGCTCATGGTGGGACAAACTTACACCTCTCCAAATTTTACATTATTATGTGGTTTTATTCTACGAACCTATATATATATTCTGTACCTATTCAACCATGAATTGCTAATACCTTCCTATAGTTTAGGAAGGAAAAGGGACAGTCTTTTTAGATTTTTGTTTTTACATGGAGTTATTCATAGGTTTTTTTTTTAATTTAACTGTTGTTGACAGCAATTCCTTAGCTCAGCAATATTAGGACTTTTTGATTCATAATAATTCCTTAAAATAATTCATTATAATTCCTTGAAAAGAATCCAAAGATTTTGATATTTGAATTGTCACAAAAACTCATTTGTGAAAAAAATGTTTTATGAAAATAATTTAGGAGCACATTTAGCATTAAAGTCCAGTGTGAACTAATCTGGCTGGGCTGATGGTAACAGAGGATGGTGCGAGGTTTTTATCTTCCTAATGCCTGTAGAGCAGAAAATTTGTTCTCTCTCTTTTAATTTTTAATTTTTTGATTTTTTATTGTGAAGTATTTCTAATATGTAGAAAGACTCAGAGACTAAAAAATTTTTAACATTTAGTATCCTTCACATTTTTTTCTTTCTTTAAGATTATATACCTTGTGTGCAGTAGGAGTCCCTCGCTTCTGTTCCATTCTGTTAACTTCTCTCTCTGGAAAAAACCACCATGATGAATTTGATGTTTATATTTCCCATACATGGTTTTGTACTGCTGCTATATAGACATTTATTCATAGGTTGGAAATAGTGCTGTTTTAAATATTTTCAAAGTTATATACATTTTGCACTTATAAAAGTTTATCTTTTGTAAATTGTTATCCTTCACCTTGTTTTTGAAAACAGCATTGGAGATGTTATGTTGATTCATGTAGCTCTAGTTCATTTATTTTAAGTTGCTATGTAGTATGCCATTGTATATACACTAAATTCTTTGGTAAATGTTTTGTTTGTTTCCAATTTGTTGTTGTTATATTACTGCAGTGAACTTTTTGGGGTGTATATGTATATTATGCAAGTATACTGCAGTTTTTGAAGATGATTTTCAAAGTGTGTCCTGGAGACCCCTGGAAGGCCATTCCCCTTCCATCCCTAGACCTTTGCAAGGAGTCCATAGGATGAAAATTATAATAATACTACCGAGGTTTTCTTTACCTTTTTTCTCTCATGTTCTCAAAAGTATACAGTAGAGTTTTCTAGGGAGTATATGATTATGATGACAACAGATTGAATGCAGGAGCAGGTAGGAGAGAGAACCCAACTATCTTCTATCCTACCAAATTTGCAAAAATATGAAACAAAGTCATTCTAAATTTTACTAATTTCTTTTTGTTTTGGAAAATAGTTTTTTAAATCAAAATATGTTATATTATAATTGTTATTAGTTTCAAGTTAATATTTTAAACATCAGTTTTAATTTCTAATACAGTAAATATCAATGGCTATAACCCACTTAAGCAAATAATTTTTTATGAGTATAAAGAAATTTTGAACCTGTGGGATGTTAAGAAAACAGTACTGAGAGGGGAATTCATTTCTTTATGAACACTCATCAAGAAAATGGAAAGCTCACAAGTTAACAGCCTAACAAGTCACCTTAGGGAGCTGGAAAGACAAGACCACCAAAACCCTAACTTCAGCAGAAGAATCCAAATCATCAAAGTAAAAGCCCATATACAGGACATAGAAGACAAAAATATTACAGGAAAAAATCAATGAAACAAAAAGCTAGTTCTTGGAAAGGATAAACTAGATTGACAGACCCCTCTCCAGATTGACCAAGAAAAAGAGAAAAAAACCAAATAAACACAATCAGAAATGCAAAAGACCGAATCATAACAAACCCTGAAGAAATACAGAAAATTATTAGCAATTACTGTGCACACTTGTATGGAAACAAACTTGAAAACCTAAGTGAAATGGAGGACTTTCTGACATCACACAACCTCCCAAGATTGAAACAAAAAGAAATTGAGACATTAAGTAGACCAATAACAGGAAATTGACTCTGTCATAGGAAAACTACCCACAAAAAAAAGTCCTGCACCCAAAGGCTTTCCAGCAGAGTTCTAAAAACATACAAGAACAGCTGATACCAATCCTATTGAAAGTATTTTAAGCAGTCAAGAAAGGTGGAACTCTCCCCAAATCATTTTATGAAGCTAATGTCACACTGATACTCAAACTGGGTAAATATCTAACAAAGCTAACAAAGAGAACTACAGGCCAATATGCCTGATGAACATAGATGCAAAAATATTCTACAAGGTTCTAGCAAATCAGATCCAACAACACATCTCAAAAAAATCCACCATGACCAAGTAGGCTTCATCCCTGGGACTCAGGGCCAGTTCAACATCCACAAGACCATAAACATATTTAAATACATCAACAGATGTGAAAATAGGAATCACATGATTATATCATAAGATGCAGAAAAAGCTTTTGATAAAAATCCAGCACCCCGGCCAGGCTCGGTGGCTCAGCCTGTAATCCCGTGCTTTGGGAGGCCAAGGTGAGTGAATTGCCTGAGCCCGTGGGTTCGAGACCTGCCTGGGCAACTTGGCGAGACCTCATCTCTACAACAAATTAAAAATTAGCTGGGTGTGGTAGCGTGTGCCTGTAGTTCCAGCTACTTGGAAGGCTGAGATGGAAGGATTGCTGGAGCCCAGCAGGTCGAGGCTGCAGTGGCCGGGAGCATGCCACTGCACTCCAGTCTGGGTGACAGAGTGAGACGCCAA